>JAOWBP010050884.1:6433-17452 GCA_028571105.1 Tragopan temminckii | reverse complement strand
CAGCGGCCGCGCGGGGCCGGCCCGGTGCCGCCGCCGCCGTTACGCAGCCGTCGCGCAGCCGTCGCAGCTCGGCCCGAGGTGGGCAACGGGAGGGCCGCGTGGCCTTGCGCGCGTTTCACGCCTTCCGTTTCATACCTTCTCCTCGTGGTGTAATGAACCGGTGCTTATAGATTATGATAGGTGTTCATTACTGATAATTAGAGTGTTTGGAATCAATTTATGCTCGTTTTCCAAATCAGTCCTCTAAGCACCGAAGTGAAAATAATTGCTGAAAACAAAAGTAGTTAGCTCAAAGCATTGGGAGCGGTGTGGATGAAGAAACGATGACTGCAAAAGATATGGGGGGAAAAATAATGCAACCAACCTATCTTCTAATGTAACAGATGTAGCTGATGCTGCAGAGGATCAGTTTTATCAGGCTCGGTTTGTTGAGAAACGTGTCCCTGCCGTTATACCGAAGATAAATAGAGCCTCGAGCAGCCTACCTAGCTGCTGCGGCTCAGCATATTATTGTTCCAGCTTGTTGAGCCCCATAGAGCGGGAAGGGATAGAGGAAGGGATTTGAATAACATTGCTGTTCAGAAAGAGATTCATAATTTTAGTATAATCAGCGTGTTGGTCTGCTTTGTACTGACAGGTTGAGTTTATTTCCTAGAGACCGTTCTGTGAAATAGGCCATTAAAACTAGAAAGCCCTGTGCAGGGGATGGCTGCAAAGTTTCCTTAAGGCCTTCTCTCTTCTGTTTCTCTCCTCTCCTTTTCTCTCCTCTTCCCCTCTCTTTCTATTTTCCCCTTTCCTTTTTTAAAAAGTATATTTTGGTTCGTACCTCAATGCTTTGGGTGAAATTGTTGCCGTGCATTTATCCAGTGTCATTTAATGCATCAGAAGCATTTGTAGTGTGGTAGAAACTCATCTTTTGGAGTTATGTAGAAAAGCAGGTGTTTCTAAAATCATAGAATCATAGTATCATAGGAGGGAAAGCACAGAATAGTTTGGCTGTGTTTTGGTTTCATCAAAGGGCACTGTGCAATTGACTTAGATACGATCAAGTTTTCACCCTCCGAATTTACAATGGTCTGTAAAAGATAAAGGCAATTTTGAATGTTATTGCTGTCTATAAGCAGTTATTCTCTTCTCCAGCTTTTGAAAATTTGTGAGAAATGGTCAATTGTTTGACATTCATTGTTGTTTGTTCAGCAGCCTTTTATATTTCAGGCATATCTTTTAATACTGAACCTTAACAAGAAGGGCACTACTCCCTATGTAGTGCTACACAGACTGGATGAACTGTCACACCGTTTATTGATTTCCTTACTGGCTATCTCACTGAGATGTCTTTTATAAAAACTGCTGATAGTGATTTGGGAGAAGGAAGGAAAAAAAAAGGGCTGTTCAACCTAGTAGTGTAGTATCTGAAATACTGGGAAACCATCATCTCTGTTTAGACCCACAGTTATTTATCATTCCTCTATCTGAAATGTCTACCTTACATTGACCTAGTTTGGAGATTATTTTTTTTTTCTTCAGTATTTTCATTAAGAATTCATAGAATAACATATACTACAGGAAATTTTGATGTTATATCATCAGTAGATTCAGCATAGCATCATCAACGTATAGTTAATTCTTCTAGTTAGTGCATTTGATTTTACTATAGTAATTATTGTAACCTCCAAGTCTAGATACACCAGCTATTTCAGGAAAGTTGTAGGAAGCACTATACTGAGCGGTAACTAAGTAAACTTCTTCAGTAGCGTGTTTTCCCCCCCCCCACCCCCCCCCACTTCTGGTGACAATACATGGTTAGCTTATGCTTTGAAGCATGAGTATATTTATTCTCTTTAATGGTACTGGTTAAAGATGTTAGTACCCCATCTGCTCGCTACCAATTTTGCCTGGTGGGATTGTTCATACAAATTCCTCCCCATTTGCTGAGAAAAAATGGTTTTGTCAATGAGAGCCCATCAATGTAAAGAGTTTAATCTGGCTGAATTTGCTGAGTAGAATTTTTTCTGTTTATACCTTAACTAATTAGTTTAATTAATAGGCTTTTGTGAAATGCTGTTCACCATTTACAATTGTTTAGTTACATTTCACTTTATTGGACATCGATTTGTAAGTTTTTGGAATTAGTGCAAGATAATATTGGAATTATTCTAAGGTTGTAAGGCTTAGATAAGGAAATTTTTGAGAATAGTTGTTTTTTCAAATGTGGTGTCGCTGAACCTACAGTACATTGAAACAGATCTTCAAATGTGTTTGTTGAATTACATAGTTGAGGAGGCATGAATATCCCTTGACTGCAGAGCTCTGCTGATTGGTTGTTGTAATAATTTCTGCTTCATACTGTTCTGTCTTAGAGGTTGAGTTATATAGATATTAGTCACGACATCAGGATTTTCTAGTTACTCTTTCTTTTTGTAGCATATATGACATGAACGTGTCTGGACATATCAGAAGTTTGCTCTTTGAATACTGTCAGTGTCCTCCACTTCCCTTCCCAGCTGTATTTGTTCTCCTTTTCAGGAAATAGTTCCAGAAGCAACTCATAAGGTGAAAGATATAGACCATTATGGTTCCCATCTGCTTGAATTGCCCTTTTTTTTTTGTGGAGATTAAATGTTGTACCTGATTTTGATGGGCTAATTTTACTCAAGGCAGACATTAAATCTTGAGAAATCTCCTGTGTCTGGTTTAGGGCCCAAACGCAACAGAAAATGTGCTTCTACTGCATTTATGAATAACACGAACTGAGTGCCTTAGGACACCTGAGATGCTTGGAAGAGACTCTGATGTTTCTTGCATAGGGTCAAAATGCCTAGAGGACAGAGCTAAATGTGTGCTGATAGTATAGCGTATGAGTCCCCTCATAACTGGAATTAAATTGGCCAGAAACTGCATTAAGAGTGAAACGGCAGGATCTTACTGCTACTGTTTTTCCCTTTTTCCATTCAACAATTTTATTAGCGTCTCTGCCCTTGACTACATATCTTGATACCTGCAGCTCAGGACTCAATTACTGTCCTTCGGCACTGCACTACTAGTGGTGCCTTCCCTGAGAACAGACTATTAGCAGTTGTGTTATTGCAGCTATGACGATGGGTCTGAAGACACAAAGTCATGGTGGTAGATGAAACTTACCTCTGGAAGAAGCAGATATACTTTCCAGCTCGATCCTTTCCTTTGGGCCTGAGAGAAGAGCGTGTTTGTTCTTCCAGTAGTATCATCTAGTCTAATGAAAGACATCGCATCACCTCTTCTTGCGGATTGCTTTTCTTCCATAATGAGTTTGGGCTTTTCTGGTGGTCCCTCCTGTTCCTTAAGCATTCTCTTCTTTCCTGGTAGAATTTGAGATGTCTTAGAAGATGTACTTAGAAGATAAATGTAGGGTTAATTAATCTCTCTAGCAATATTAATTCATGCCTCCTTACCTCATGACAGTTGGTTGCAAACTCAGTTCCTGTGCTTAGAATATTGCCCTAAGTATTGGAATAAGCTCTCATGTTTCAGTACAGCAGCGTGCTTTGACATGAGTTGATCTTTTATTCCTTTTCCCATGGGATCAGCTTCTATGTTTTAACTTCTTCTTTTTTTTTTTTTTTAATTTAAATAAAGTTAATCTTAGCACTGTTACATGTCAATGCGTGTTAATGAAAAACTCTGTCCTAAATTCTATGAAGTGTTGAAATTAAATAACTTACTTGAAATAAGTTTTCAATGAGTATTTTTTATTCACTTTATTTTTGTGCTTTTAAAAAGCTAAATAAAGTGATCATACATAAAATTTCAGCATTTGAAGCAAGCATCCATGCATTGTTACTGTAAAAAGTATTACATTTTTTAAAAGTGTGCTTAAAAATGCGTGCATCTATTTTTGACATTGTTTAGCCTGCACACTCTCTCCGAGAGAGATTCCTTTTACAGTATTAATAGCACCTAACGCTATTCGTTTTTCTGGCGTATACTAGACAGCATACAAAGTAGGCTAGATTCCTGGGGAGGAACATTGTCTTAAACATTTGCTTTATCTCTTCATTCCAGTAGATGGCTACAGTTCACTACCAAATTGTGACTATAATAGATTTTTTTACAGTAAGTAAATCAGAAGATGAAGGTTGAATTACTATAAATGAGTTGACCTGCACATTTTTCTTATTTCATGTGCTTAGTCATGCAGTATTCATTGTTTTCCTATTCACACCTTTTTAAAACTACCGAAAAATGTTACAATGCTTATTTTTTTCCTCTTGATCAAGGCTTTCTAAAATAAATAACTCCTGTATCTGTGGCTATTCTCCAGTATTTCTGATTGCACTTGATGAGTAGAATCCGTGTACTCTCCGAACGCTGAAAGAACGGAATCCTTGTAAAGCTGTATGTTGGTTTTATAAAAGTGGATTCTTTTTATTTTGCTACTGATTTTTGGCATTTTAAAAGGAAACTGGCCATTTATCTCTTGCTTTTGCAAGTTGACTTTAGCTTTTATTGAAGCAGCTGTTTTCTAGTAAGCCTCTCCAGTGTTAGGGATGAAGTAAGGACTTTAACACACAGGAAAGTATGTTTACCCTTGCATTTCATCTCGGTTATATTTTGCTAGGTTTCATTAATCTGAATCCCTATCCAGGTCTTTCTTTTTATAAACCTAATTTGCATACAACTAAGTTGATACAAAGGAATTTCTTCTAAGCCCCTGGAAAATCAGCTTGCTTCTGAAAAGCTACTCATTAGCTGTTTGAGGAGAGCAATTCTTTTCAAAGGTATATCACTCTTTTGTACCATGTGAAATGGCTTGCAGTATAACACTGAAATATTAGAAATGCATTTTGACTTTCTCTGATGGAGCGATGCTGAATTCATCGTGTAAACTAGTGAACATTTTGTTTAATTTTCAATGAGAAGGAAGTGCTGAAGCTGACTTTTGTTTGTAGTCATATTTGCTGGTAAATGCTACTGCAGTCGCTCTTTAATTTTTTCATATTACTTTCATTTTTGCCTTACTACAACTACGAGCTGAGCACAGCAGTTTAAGGTGCAGATTTTTGTTATTTTACAAATGAAAGGGCCATTTTTTGCATTAACTGCTATGCTGTGCTACCACAGTTTTAGGTCCCTTTGCAATCAACTGCCAATTTATATAGCTGGCTACAACTGCTTAATCTATTATTAATAAGCAGTGCTACTGAGCTCTACAAATGATAAAAATGGTACCAGTTTTATACAGGAATTTCATTTTCATATCTAAACTACATACAATAACTTTATTCTCTACCATGAAGATAAATGTCTTAATTATTTATAAATTCTGTATATTTTATAGTATCAATTTAAGGATTCATTCGTTATCCCAGAAATATATTGAGAGGCCTTAGCTGTAACTAAAATATTTTTCATTTACCCATTTAGTTACAATGTCTTTAATCGTAAGGGCCGAAATTTAATTTGTTTGCAAAATATTTAAAACCGAGTGGAGTACTGTGGAAAATAAATGAATGCTGTGTATTTTTTCAGTTATAGAACTGAGTATTTTAGATGATGAATGTAAAATCTCAGCTTTCTTGCGTGCTTAGATTTTTATTGTAGCCACATGATTTGATAAAAGAGTTAGTCCTCTGAGAGGAAAATGTATTTGACCCCTTCCCGAGATCATGTACAATAAGTTAATCAAGAATCAAAGATTTTAATAATGTAAGCGGTGTTATTTCTGTCCCCTCCGGTATTCCTGAGACCAGGACATGCCCAGGGCTTTGGTCCTCAACCTGTGGAAATACGGCGGTGCCCTGAAGAGCACCTGGCTGTGCTTAGGACATCTCTATTGTGAGAAGGATTGTACCCACAGGGCGATTATGGGCAGGACAAGGGATGTGCAGTAATAAGTCCGTGGAGCACTTGGATGGGCTGTGGAAAGGAACACACGCACAAATTACTAAGGCAACACTTGTCCCTCTAAGAAGGGATTGTGAGATACCAAGCAGTATTTGCTTAGAGTGTATTTCTAGCCGTGCATACATTTAAATTTTTTGTTACCCCCTTCAGAATTTGTTTACCTAATTGTTTAAGAAAAATTTAGGGATTTATTAAGCATGCTTGTTGTTGTTTATGAGTAATATGCTTCCTAGATTAAGCCTTTCTGCAAATGATTCGCTCGTTGCAGTAGGTTGGACATTTCCTTTCCGCAATTTAATTTCAGCTGAATTGTTATGTCTCTCTTAGCCCGCTCTTGGATTATTTAATCACACACACACATGTGTACAAATGTGAAAAGTTTCACTGAAATGGAGGAACGTGGAGAACCTGGGAATTTAAACAGAAAAGCCCTGCGTGTTGCTGGGAGTGGCTGGCTGTGGTCGGGGCTGGCATCCAGCTGGGCGCTGCGCTGCCCTGCTCTCTCATTCCCCAGGCCTCTCGGCCTGCGCCGTCATGGTGCGGCGGCCAGACCTTCTGCTCCGTGGGGCCGTTTTGGTTTGGGTGCTCGCTGCTATCTCTTTCCTGTCGTGCCCAAATGGTTTCCCAGCCGCAGCCTGCCCTGTGCCCCTGCGTGGCCCCACAGGCTGCCCTGGCCCCGGGGTGCCAGGGAGTGTCGTGGAGAGGGGGGGAGACCGATGGGAATTTTTCACGCTCTCTGTGAAAATGCTGGTTTAACTTTACGGCCAGCAGCAGCGCTTCTGTGTTATAAATAGACTCAAACATCACAAAGGCATTTATCGTTATGATCTTTAGAAGGATTTAAAGGTAAAATGTGGAAGCTTTTATAAACAAAAATGAATTCTTTTTGCACAGACTGTGTATTTAGTCGTAATATTGCTAGCACGTGTAGTTAATGGTAAACCGATTTGCATAATTTTGATAGTAAGTGCATCATACCTGTCTGGTAAAGAGGTAAACAGTTCTAATCTGATAGGGGCTGAAAAACAGCAGCTTGTCTTTATCTAATTATTTCCTTAAAGGTTGTTCAGCAAATGTCATGTATTTTACTAACAGTATGCTTGCCTGGAACAAGACAAGATATTTACATTACAGTGCATCAAGAATCACAGCTAAAGTGCAATTGTCTTTAAAATGCATTTTGATAGCTAAGTGAGTTTAGATTCCGTATGGTGGTATGCCATAATATTTAACAAAATTGGAAAAGTCTCTTTAGAGGGTGATGTAAACAAAATTACACCCTTTTCCTTACCTTTCCTTTCCTTATTTTTTCTTTTCCTGATTTGAGGAGCTTATATTTAAATTAGATAAGCAGTAGTTACAAAAAACTTGTGATTTCTGTTCTTTCACCTGGGGAGTAAAAATAAAAATCATAGCAAGTATATTAGGGTGCCTGACATCAGGTCTGCATTATATGTTTGTTTGCCTGGGGTGCTCTCATAAAAAATAAAGCAGAGCTTTATACAGTTATAGTGCGCACTAAATTTGTATTCAGCAGCCATAAATAAAATATTTAAGTCTTTCCAAAGAAAAACTGATGTTTTGAGATATTTGCAGGCCAAAAAACTTGCCACTGTTGTAAAGTGTAGGGGGCTTTTTTTTGTTGTTGTTTTTTGTTTTTTTTTTTGCTTTTGTTTTTTAATGATCACCATAGTTGCTACGTACCTTTGTTACTGCTGTTGCCTGTGCCTGACAGCATGGAGTATACAAAGGAGGATCTTTTTATAAAATATGTGTTTAAATAATCAGAGAGAAAAAAAAGCCTGTTATGCTGCGGTATATTTTGGTTGTGAGTAAGCAAACTGTATTTCTAATGATTTCATAAGAATTTAATATTGTGTGTTTTACATACGGAAAAATGTTGATAAATTTAGGTTAATTTCAACTCTATTTATGGAAGCACTTATGCATTTTTTAAAAGAAACAGAGTTTTCTTAAATTATAAATAACTTCGAAAAGGGTCTGTTGTTTATTTTATTTTAAATATTAGATTGTCCCTGCACAAAGCAGAAAGGGTATTATGCAGAACACTGCTTATGGAAACAGCAAACTAGTAAATCTATGCTGCGCTAGAGTAAAATGCTGCATTATTCTGATAATATTTGACTTTTGCACAATATTTAAATGAACATTAGTATAAATAGGAATGCTTAACTAAAACACAAGTTCATCGTGTAGGCTAATGCATTACTCTTGTCTATTTGTACATGAGTGAGCAATTATTCTAAAAAGTTTATACATGTGTTCCAGTGACAAAAGTTGTATTAAAGCAAACTGTTCTGATAGCGGTGACAGAAGACACGGTTGATTGTCGTGTTTGAGAAGTAAATGGGCAAAATATTTGTGGATCTCTTAATGATTACAGTTCTTGATAGCTCTCATAAGAGTGCACATAATTTGTGACAACTCTAATAAAAAAACGTGGCAGCAAAACTTTCTGAGTTAGCGGCAAAGTAAATGGGGCAGGTTTTGCATTTTGAACAGAAATCTTATGAACTGTGATTGAATTTGTCGTGAAAGTGTGTCAGAATTAATAAAGTATTTACGTGCAAGGTTGCTGGGCTTTGCAGACTGTTTAGGGCTGAGGATTGGTTAACATGAAAAGTCATTTCTGTGCGTTTGGTACTAGACAGCAAAGGACAAATGTACTTCTGTGCGTTTTGGATCATAATGCCATTTCTCATTTCAAACCATTTTTGTCAGGACACCAGGCAAAACAATGATGCTTTGAGGACGTAATTAAAGATATTGTTCAAAGAACAACTTTCTGCATATTTGAATTATTACTGTCATCAAAATCATACAAATATGGAAATATGATTGCCAGAAGCACATAAATCAATGATCAGCATGGCCTCAAAATCCAATAAATATGTAGAGTTAAATACTTTAAAATGCAAATTGCATCTGATAATTTGCATATGGTAGAATTTAAAGGAAATTTTGTTGCTTAACAACCTCTAAGGTAGCAGTTAGGGCTATGGGTAAACATAGATTTTTTTATTCATCATTGGTCAAGTTGCAAGATTTGATAAATGATAGGAGACTGCTTTCCTTGGTTAAAATGACTGCATTCTTTACTGAATCCTGAAACTGCCTTGAAGTCATCTGAATAATTAAGAGTTAATTATTCTTCATCCATCTAAATCAGAAAAGGACAGATTTAGGGAAGGAATTTATAATTTTTGCCTCACGTCCTGTCATGTCGTAATGTGATAAACTAAACTGACTCCAAATAATATCTAGTGACCTTATAGTAATTACGCCTCACAAAACATTTTGGTTGAAATTTTTTAATTGCTTACATCGATTCCAGAAAGTACGTGTTAACAGACTCTGAAGTTTACTTGTGTTCAAAAGAAAGCAATGTAAAATTCGTGCTCCGTTACTATTCTGTATTTGTTTTACCGGGGTGGATGCTGTACAAGTTACCTTACATTTTTTTCTGCGATAATGCCTCTTTCGTTGTTTCTTCTGTTTTTCTGTTTCTTTTTAAGCAAGGTTTTATTTGAAAGGAAAATGAAGGCCTACATCAAGAATATAGTTTTTTTGAGGCAAACTTCCTAAGTTTAGCAAAACCAATGATTTTTCAGTGACATCAGTGACAAGTTTGCTTTCTTAAGGAAAAAACTGCCCCTGAAGTATGGGCACAGAGAATTGCTTGGCATCTGTCTCCCTGCAAAAAAAAAAAAAAAGAAAAGAAAGAAAAAGGAAAAAAAAAAAGGACAGTTTCAGAATTCAGAATTGAAGCCTCTTTATATTTACTAATTTCAAAGCAGAAAAACTTTTTTTTCAAGAAGTAGGCTTTACGAATGTTTACTGATCACAGGAGGAATTGTAATAAAGAAATCAATATGCATGATCCCTTTTCATGTAGTACAACAAGGTTACACTGTTAGGTTAAGTACAGGCTGCATTCCTTTTCAGAAAATCAATTTGCTGTATAGTGTGCAACAGCAAGTCTCTTCTGAAGGAGTCATTTTATGTTGTGTGCACAGTGAATTCTATATTGACGCTTTCAAATAGTGTTGACTGATTAAAAAAGAAGAAAGACTAAGAACAGAAACATTAGAAGAGTATTATCATCTTCAAATAATTGCTTCCATCCTCATTTTCTAATTTCTTTCTAAGAAACAGTGATAAAATGTACTCTTATATATCCTTTAAATTATTAATACTGTAGAAATGGTATTATGACATTATTTTCAAAATCCTTTTTAATTTTATTTTCTTAATAGCAACAGAATACCATAAGATTTCAAATACTGTAGAGTTAATGTAGTGTATTTTTTGCTGAATTTGGAAGGTGTTTCTTGTGATGGTGGTGATGTTTTCTTTCTTTTGTGTGTGGGGGATTTTGTTGTTGGTTTTTTTTTTTTTTTTTTTTTCTTTTTCATTATTTTAGAGCTTGGCTGTTTTGCACCTGAAAGAAAGAAGTATCTAAGTCTTTTCAGTTGTTATGATTATATATATGTTTAAACCCTGATGGAGCTTGCAAAGGAGCACTGAGTTTTTATAAAGATGGTCTGTTACCTGCCTAGATTCCAAACAAAACAAGCAGCGTGTAGAGAGGGGGGAAAAAGTTAGTAACTGTGCTGAACCTCCTTAGATGTAACGTGGCTTAAAAGCCAGTTTTTGTAAGGAAAATATATGGAATCGTGGTTTATTTTCAGATCTTGTTTTCTTAGAACATAAGATTATGTCTTTTAAAATGCTTTGACCATTTTTGATGCAACTGTTCAATTGTAAAGACAATCTTTTGCTTTTTGTGTGTTTTTTACTGAACAGTTCTTGATGGACTCTGACTTTTCCTTTTATTTCTGTCAACCCAATTACAGTACATTAGAGCGCACCCTGATCCTACTTGTTTGCCTGTTACCCAGTGTATATGTTTAACTCATAAGCATGTTCATTTAGATATTTCAGTCTGATCACGCCGAATGTCTTGCAGCAACACATATTGATGTCCGCAGAATGTTAGATTTTTCCAACCTTAGTTATTCACTCTAGAAATTGTAACATAAGAAGATAGATGGTTTTGATTACTTACGAGCTGTTGTATCTGAAAATTCTTATTTTCCAATTTTTTATTTCTCT
>JAOWBP010050883.1:0-17455 GCA_028571105.1 Tragopan temminckii | reverse complement strand
AGATTCAGATACAATTGAGAGTGAGTGAATCAAGAGAAATGCAGTCGACAAACTCAGGATCCTGAAGTGAGAGAGAGATCTTCGGAGCTTCGGAGCTTCTCTCTCGTTTATGAAAGCATTATATTTGCCAATATACAACAAGCTAGTTTGACATCTCTGCATGTGATGCATGTGTATGCTGCATCATGTTAAAAAAGAGATGGCTCCACACCACAGGTCCCAGGATTCATCTGATCTGAACAACAACATCTTCCATGAAAAAAATGATGTTGCATTTTTGTTGTTATTATTAAGGAAGATTGTGAAATTGGAAACAAGGTTCCAATTGGAGTAAATATTTTTTTTTCGAAGAAAGGTGAAACGGAAAACCAGTTTCCAATTAGAGAGCAAAGGGTAATTAAAAAACACATTCTAGCCTGAAAGGATTATTTTATTTTATTCAAACTATCAAATGAAAAAAATAACGAACCAGAATCTAAGAAGTTAAAATGGTTGATAATCCTTTGAACATGAAGAAAAAACAGAATTTTCAAAAAGCTTATTTTTTGGCAAATTCACCTAAATGAAAGAAATGTACTTTAAAAGAATTAAATTTAAATTCATGAAAAAAAACTAAAATTTTAATTGAAAAAAATGCAACAACTAAAATCAAATTACACATCGTGGCCTTCTAATTAAATCACCAGGTCTAGCAAAAATAAAATAGTAAAAAAACATATTCTCAAACCTTTCTACGTCGAAAAGTAGAAACATTTTTTCCGGAAGGTTCGGATTAAGTTTGGTTCCAACATCTTCGACAAACAAAAAAAAACATTATAGTCGTGTTTGGTGGGCGATTCATTTTCAAAAATTATATTTCACTTAATTAAACCATATTTACAATGTTGGGTCGTCGGCTCGCTAAGTTTTCTCGGGCACTGGTCTTCTACCAGCTTCCCGTTCATAGTTGATGTTTCAGGGTTCGGCTACTTTATGCAATAATAATAATAATTTGTGAAATTGGCAGTCCATTTAGACAAGAAAATCTTTTTCTGTCTTCAAATAAGAAAACAACAAAAAAACAAAACAACAAAACAACATACGAAAAATGTCAATTATTACAATAAATGAAAGATTTACTTGTCTCTAACGGAAAGTATTGCATTTTTTTTGACAACAACAAAATATTGTCATTGATCCAAATTCTTTCATTTGCAAATAATAGCAATAATAATAATAATCTGGTTCACCGAAAATAATACGCCATTTATATACCGAAAAAAAGCAAGAAAAAGTAAGCAAGTGAGCATTACATTTATGTGGCTAATGGACATTTCCCGACATAACAACATTTCCACTATCCAATACAATATTATATAAAAAACAAGTTCTGCATTAAATCACATAAAAATATGTAGGTAAAATAATAACAGCTCTTGTTTAATGCTTGTCATCGAGAATGTTGTTTTTCATTCAGCTACCGTGCAACAACATCATCATCATCATCACCCCTAAAAATCATCCAGAACAACAGATGACCGCCGCCACAATTCAACAGTAGCCATCAACCATAATCTAAATAATCTAAATTTAGATGACCACGACGATGACCATCACCGTTCTATTCATCATCTCAACCATGGAAGGAAATTCATTCAAGAAAAACAAGAACAACGAAAAGAAGAAGAAAATATGGATTTGATTCATTTGGAATGTGTTGCTAATGGGGCCACCACAACAGCTCACACTGCTCACGGCTACATAAAATTAGAGATGTGAATAAATATTTTCAGAAGAAAAAAATCAAATCAAAACAAGCAAACGAAACAACCGTTGGTCTGATAATGGATTTGGCCATGAATTTATTTTTTATTTTTTTAACCCGTTATTCCCTGTAATGATGCTAATGTTAATATTTGATGATGATCATCATGATGATGATCATCATCCTCATAATCAACAAGATGATGATTTAATGTTGTTGTTTATAATGAAGACGAACAGAAACAAAAAAAATGAATCCACTTGTGAAGAAAAACTTGTGGAAAAATAGTCCCATAGGATCGGTTGGGTAAAAAAATGCTGGCAAAAATCTTCATTATGATTCATTGAAAGCAATCCTTTGAAACCAGAAACAGAATAATTATTATTATTATCATCTTGATGATGCAAACCAATCATGTTGCATGGTGGATTCATGTTTGAATAATATTCCTTGGTTGTTTTCACCTCCAGGGAATTGTGTTCTGGACAAACACACAGACGCACACCCACCAAAGCAATGCTAAGCAAACATTATTCATAATGAACACATGATGATGAATTATTCGTTTCATCATTGTCCAAAGAATATTTCATATTCTGTGTTGTTTTACCAAAAAAAAAACACACACACCGCACAATGCAAATATATTACAAAATATAAAATACTCTGCCAATACACTCACACAAAACCAACCAAGTTTTTTTTACTGAAAATGATCTTCTATTTAATTAAATTTGTTGTATTTTGGATCAAAAAATCCGAAACCAGAATAATAAAATCCAAATCAAAATCTTTTTTTGGATTCTCATCATTATATTTAGTTTGTATTATTTTATTATTCATTCGATTTCGAATGTTGTTGTTATTCTTATTTGCATCGATGCATTTGTATTCTTATTTACAGTAAACAATTACAGAAAAAACCTCGATGGATCGATACTTGGAGCCAACAATATTGATCCAACAACAAACAAGCAGACACATCTGGAACCAGTTTGTTATTTCGATTCTTTACCAAACAACTAAGCCAATATATTTTTTTTGTTTAAATTTTGTACAAAAACAAGATTTACGAAAAACAAAATTTGTCACTTGTCAAAAAAATTTTTTGTAGCTTGTTGTCCAAATTATAATAATAATTGTTCGTCAAAATTTACAAAAAAAAACGTCAATTTTGTGGTGCATATTAACCGGCAAGCTACGTTTTCTCATGTCAAGTCTTGGGGGCGTTCACCAGCTCCATAAAACAAGTGAACATTTTTCTCGCGTATCGAATAATAAGTGAATAATAATTAATGACTTTAGATGAGTTTTTTTGGACACACAAATTATTATGTAAAAAAAATCTCCTTTTTTAACCCTTTTTTGTGCAGAGATTTTTTCAACTGTTTAATCGGTCAGTTTTTTGGCCTTTAATGAATAACAGCCTGCGATAATTAATGATTTTTGTGTGTCCGTATATAAAAATTTATTTAGTTGTGAATTGTGTAATTAATTATTATTTATTCAATCCTAAAATCTTAAGCTTGAAAGAGGGAATGGGGAAGTGAAAATTTATTTTTTCCCCAGGATTCGATTGATCGATTCTTCATGATGATCATTCAGGATTTATGACCAAGCCAGTAGCAACGAAGTGGCAACGTTTAAAATTAATCCGAAATCCAATCCAAAAAATATCCAATCATTTCATATTTATTGTTTCAATTTCATTTCGGAAATCGTTTTTTTTTCTGGAGAAAAAAATCTAGTAGTAATGGATGAACATGAACATCTCTCATGTCTTATTATCAGTTGTGTGGATCTATTTTTTGGCTTGATCAATGAAGGAAACGGAGGAGATGGAAACGTGGAAAGCAATTTGTTGTCCATCCAATTGCCAAGTGAGACAACAATCGTTTTGTCGATGCGTTCACTAGCTCACATGAATCTTATTTTGTTTTATCGTTTTGCAGTGTTAGTCTTGGTGGTGTTATATTAGAAAAAACAATAATCAATTGACAATTGTTAAGTTCTAGAAAAAAAATGATGATCATTCTTCCAAAAATTTCCGGATTTAATTCTACTAGAAAACAATGCTCACAAAGTTTGGAAACATTTTCATGAAACCAATTTTTTATATATACTAAGTTATAGTTGGCGACACGATAACGGCCGCACACACAATAATAATAAAGAATTGAACCAGCAATAGTAATAAAAACAATAACAAGAAAAGAAGAAGAAATTGAGCAAATCATCATCATTGTCATGCTTGTTTTGGTTGTTGTTGTTTGGTGGTCGTTAATACCAGCACAACAACCAAATACAACGTTTAGTGCTTGTGTGTTGTCCCTAGTCAGTTTATAAACTAATTCGGGTCGAGTTGTTCATTAAAAATTTCCGGAAAAATGCTTGGTTATTGATTGGTGAAAGTTTGTGGAGAACTTTCTATAAAAGACTCTGTTTTTTTATAAAAATGAACTCCTTTAGACAGAATAATAAGAAGGGGTCTATTTATAAATGGACTGAAAAGAAGAAGAAGACTTCTTTCACAATTGTCTCTATAATAAAAAAACATGATTCTATAGAAAAAAACTAATAATAATCGAATCGAAAACGAATCAAAATGGAATGAATGATTCAAATGGAACGAATCTTCAATGCTCATCTTTTCGTATTATTTAGCCTGGAAATGTAGCAAACAACAACAAATAAGAAATGAAAAAAAGTATCGAAAACGATAATCGATAATTCTTATTGAATTGTCTTTTCGTTTCGTTTTTTGTATCGTATTTCTCTTGAACAAAAATAGAATATTATTATAAAATATCATCATAATAATAAAATATAAATTTGTAATAAAAAACAAAAAAAATTTGAATAAAAAATAAAGATTCATGAAGTTTTTTTCACCACTAAATATGTAAAAATATTTTCAATGTTTCATAAAACGGAAGCGGAAACATAAAACAAGCAAAATGAACAAGAAATTGAGATCTTAGGACCTTACAGAAGCCCTAAAAAATCATTGCAGTGAAGCTTACTTTGATTGTGTCCATCAACACCATCAACCAGACAGCCAGCAAAAAATGTTCTGTCGGTTTTTTTCTGGCCATTTAGAGAAAACATTCCGATAAATGTTGGAACTTTTTTCTTTTTGGCTCTCTCAATTTTTTTAGTGGGATCAATCATTTATGGGTATTTTTGGAAAAAAAGAAATCGATTTTATCATTAGAAGACGATTCCAATGTTCGTTGAAGAAAACGATTTTTAATGAACTCGATCACGAAATCGAACCTAGAAAAAAATATATTATAAAAAAATATTATTTATAAGCGAAAAACAATTGATTGTGTGTGCGTTCAATGATCATCAAATCGTATTGCTTGGTTTGAATCTTCAATTCCAGTAGAAATTGTTTATCAATTGGTTTTTTTCCAATTTGACAACCAATTCAAGAATTGAGTTGTTTTTTTTGTCGTTCCAGGTAACCATCTAAAATTATCATTCAACCAGAAAAAAGTTTTAATTTTGAAAAATTTGTTTCAATTTTTTATTGATAGTTACTAAATCATTTTTTTTCTAAAAAAGTATCATAGTTTTAATTGATGAGAGATAAATTGTGCCATAAAGAGAATTAAGATTATAACCAAAAGCATATTTATTTCTCATCAGGAATCCATCATTTTTTTGTTAATTGTGATTAAAATTTGAGATGGCAATGATGGGTCGATGTTGTTCATTTATTTTAAAAGAATAATAACCTTCCACACAGCAAGCAAGAAAAAAAAACCTTTTAAGCAAGGAAACAATCATCGCACAATCAGTTGGTGGTGAATGAACAAATGAAATTGAAATTGATTGATTATTATGATCAATTTGCTTCTAGATTCTTCTCATTTAAAATCAAACAACACATCAGGGGTTTAAGCAAATACCAAAACACACACACAAACTAAACCAAAATTCTTTTTTCTTACTTTGTGTTTTTTGTTACCACTCAAACTTTCACTCTGCATGTGTCATGTGTTCACCATAAAACAACAACAATAAGCCACGCCTCTTGGAAACATTGACTCCACCCCTTGTTGTTGTTTTATTCTATTATTCAGGCGCGATGTTTTTTTTTCTTTCTTTTTTGTTGTTGCATTGCTTATTTATTCTTTTCAATGTTTGTCTATTAGGGTGTGTGTGTGTTGTATTGTATTATTAATTTTCTCCATAGCTTTCTCTCTTTGTCTGAATCGTGTTAATAATTCTTTTTTGGTTTATGGTTGTTGTTGTTTCAAAGAAAAAACGGCGGCAAAAGTTCCCTTTTTTGGATACTACTGTGAATGACGAGTCACTGACTAACTGAATGACTGGCATTGAGCATGGTTTATGTCCAAACACGAAACCTCTCGTGATCTAAAAAAATAATAATATCGTTTGGCAAGGATTGAACTCTCTCTCGCTCTCTGTGTGTGTGTGTATTTTCAGTGACTCGGTTTCTGGGATTACCAATTTGCAATTCTGGTCACGAATCTCTTCGTTGTCGTTTTAGTTGTTGTTGCTGTTTTTTGGCTGAGAACTTGGCGAGAATGCTGTTGTTTTCACCAAACACACCAACACAAACACACCAATAGGAAGTATACAACCAGCAGATTTTGCGACTGCTGTTGCCGCTAATGTTGATGTTATATATGATACAAAGACACCTCCCACACAATCCATCATACTGATTGCTCATATAAGATCATATAATAATATTTGATTCATCCATATGGACCCACACAAACATTTAATAAATGATCCATACTTCTCACACATACGTATGGGTCAAAGTTGATGAACTTTCTTTGGGAAAGTATGAGAATGAAGAAGAAAAAATCCCTTTTGTTAATTAGAATTGTCCAAAAAAATCTCTCATTTTTTTTGTTGTCTGTTGTTTTATTAAAGCCGAATTATGGTTGATTGTGGTGGTTTCACTGTTCATGTCATTCAATTAATCATTGATGATGATGATCGTTGTCCAGAGATTGAATTCACCCTATCTTTTATATATTTTTTGGTTATTATGTAACAAATGAATAACACAGCAGCATAAAATTTCCCTCTCAACCACCACAAACAACAACAACAATCGGTTATTCATTCAATATCCTTATAGGCAATAATAATAATGCATTATCATATTGGAAATACCAAACAACAACAACAACTAAAACCAGACCAAAATAAAAGAAAAATAGATAGAGAAAAAAAATAATAGTGAAGCTTCACTGAACAATGCCAACGCCCACCACCACAAGCAAAAGTGAATGGTAAAATATGAAAAGTACAACAGACATGAGGAATAATATTAAACAAAACAAAACGGAACCAACTCTGAGCACCACGGGGCACCATTCACATATTTTATTATGTGATTTATTAGCCATTCTTTATTTTCATTTATAAAAATGTATTAGAGGAATATAATCCATTGAACACATTTTGAAAAAAGGCAGTTCATTCTATATATGAACTGACTTTCTTTTAATAATATTATTATTTTGATTATCTTCTATATGACAAATAATGCTGTTTCAGGGTAATTTTCATTTCTCTTTCTTTTTTTCATATTTATCTAGCTATATTCGATCAGTCTAACTGATATGAAATAACGAATAACGAACGAAACCGACTGGAGACCCTGGGGTCAAAAGTGAAAATGTGTATGCCATAGAAAAAAAGACCAAAAATGGCACAAAAAATTGAGGTCGTAACGTCGAAAGTAACGTTAAAAAAGATGAAATATTAACCCTTTTGTTGAAGAGAGAGATGAGATAAGATGTGTGTTGGTCAGCAATTCTATATTTCTATGTTGTTCAAGTAAGAAGTGAATGTTCTTTTGTTGTGAATGAAATTGTAAATAAATAAATAATTTTATCCCTTTTAACCCATATTTTTCTACTTCTTTTTTTATTATTTAGAAAAAAACGCACACACACACGAAAAACGATAAATAAATAAAATTGAAATATAAACTAACAATAAAAATAAATAGTTGAAACTTCCATAACGGCACATGGATCATCATCATCATCGTCATGAAGATGTAGTCAATTTCAATTTTAATAGAAATCATTTTCCAAAGAGAAAGGATGCTCTTTTGTTCATATCTCAATTTTTAGATGATGATGATGATGATCCAGTTTTTTTTAATATTTTATTTATTTTTAAATAATATACAATATCGGACAAAAGACCAAAAAGATGTGAGCTGATTTGAGAGCATGATGAGAGGACGATGACTACATTGATAATCAAGATGATGATGAACATTGCCCGGTGGCATGCTTCCCATTCACAGATACGACCTTTTTGTTGATATTTTTAATAATAATAAATAAATATAAACCAAAAAATAACATAAATGAGAGAAAGGTCGTCGTTGAATTTCATAGAAATGTTCATCATCATGGTCGTCGTCATCGAATGATGCTTCATCAAACCATATTCGGCAGCAAATATAGCAGCATTTACTCATTTTCACTGCATACGAGTTGTTAACCGTTTCGTTCTTGTTATTTGGACTTCATTGTCTAAAGTCACGAATTTCTTCATTCATTCATACATTCATTCCTACATACATTCTTTTATATTATTTATTTATTATTCATTTATTATTTAACTCTTTTTTTGTTGGCGGCATTTTTTTGTTGAACCCTTCAAATATTAATATTTGGATCACATCGCACTTGGACGCAATTTGTGTTGTATGAATAAAAGAAAAATAACAACATATATAAAAAACTAAAATAAAACTTTACCAACATAGTAAAATATTCAGTGAAATACAACCAAACAAAAATAGATTCAAATTTCAGCACAATCTGGTGTTGAGTTTAGAAATCACATATTTCAATGCAGAAATGTTCAGCAAAAAAAATCGACAGCTTCAGACAAACTGAAGAAGAATAACATTGATACAAACCAATACAGCCAGACAGTCACTCAGGCTGATTGATTGTTAGCTTTTCTTTCTTTTTATATAAAAAAGATGCGCCACACAAATAATCTCCATAGTAAAACAACATATAAACAAACCACGAAAACCATTATTTCTACAGGCAGACAATACGTTACGTTTCCGGAACACTTAAACTTACACATATGGTGTTTTTGTTTTTTTTTTTGGTTTTGGCTTCCAGAATTCAACAAAAAAAAAATCAAGAAAAAAAAATCAACATCTTGTTCTTGTTGTTGTTGTTGGCATCCTGTCGAGAGAGAGAATCTTGTTCTTGTTTCAAAAACGGATTCTTTTTTCTTTTATTTTTTCAAGTTTTTTTTTGGTTTTGTTCTCAAGACCGACAAACAAGCCCGAAACGAATGTTGTACAAGTTGGACAACGACAACCAATGCCAGTTTGTTTTGTGGATCCTTTTTTTGTTCCTGTCTGGTCTGTGTGTTTTTTATATTATTATGAACCGTTATCCGACAGCACACACACACACCAAAAAACATCCAAAAAACAAGAATAATAAAAGTTTGTTTTTTTTATTCTTTTCATCATTTTGTTTGGTTGGTCGATGTTGTTGTCTGTCTGTTTGTTCTCGGTTGGTTGCTTGCTTGATCATTGTTGATCATGAACCAACCCACCACAAATAATAAAAATATAATTCACCGAACAAAATGAAGAATCACCAAGAAAATAAATTCACCGCAAATACCACAACAACAAGAAGAAAAAAATTCATTTGCTTGAGTTTTTTATCACCGGAAATTTATGGACACACACACATTAGGCACATTAGACGTTAAGTTGAGCGCGAAAACGAAGAGAAAAAAAATGTCCCATATTTACGATTTATAAGACATTTTTATTCGAGAATTACCGTATAACAGAATTTATGAACTAACAATTCACAGTATGGTTCTTCTCTATATCAAAACAGAACAAAACAGCAAAAAAATTTAAATTAAATAATAAATGATGACAAATAATAAAAAGATAATAAAAAAATCTAGCTAAATTAAAAAAAGCACTGAACAAAAGCAAAATTTATATAGAAAAAACTGCTTTTAGCGGAATTTAAGCTTCAAGTCATTGAATGTTGAAAACCAAGCCCTGCAGGAACCAAATAAAAAAAGTTTTTTTTTCTGGAGAAAAGTTTCACTGTTTGGGGTGTGTTCCTGAACAAATATTTGCTCTTTAGAATACCAGAAAAAGAAGAAGAAGTTATTCAAGAATCAGCGTCAAAGTGTATTTGGTGTGTGCGATGAGCCACTGGATAAAAAAAAACAAGAAGAATTGGGGATTAGATTCTCTTTCCCTATCACCAAACATCAAACCAGGAAAAATAGAGAAAAGTTTCAATTAACCCTTTTTTCTTGTATTTTGTTTGTGTGTGTTGTTTACATTTCCCTAAATCCTTAACAAGCAAGCCATGATGATATGATGAACCCTAATGAAGCTATTTATTCGGTTCCTGAAAATTGTTTCCAATAAAAATAAGAAAAAAAACAAGTTTTTTAAGGAAATTTTTCCAAGAAAACAAAATTTCAAAATAAACAAAAAAAATTTTAAAAATACTATTCGGATATAATTTATATACATCACACACAATCAAAAAACATCAACTCGTAAATTTTTTTTGTAATTATAGCCTGTTAAAAAAATATATCAGCATTTTATCCACCATTGGTTTTTCTCGTTGTTATGTAATAATTCAATGCAACAAGAGCTCAAGATCCAAAAATACATTTCGAAAAATTTCCGTTAAGCCCAGCCATTGAATTATGAATGGATTCAGTGTGGAGATTTTTCGTGTAATGATTAGGTTAAAGATTTTTTTGTTTTTTGTTTTTTGCAAACAGATCGCTTATTATGGTTGACGGTGGTTGTGTGGTGGTTTCATGCTTCGATGGTTTGATCGTTTACCATAGTAAAACTATACCAAAAAACAACAACAACAACATGCCAAACAAGCATATAAACACAATCATAAAAAGAAAAAAATAACAACAACGACGATAATTTCATATCGTTATCCACATCACAAATACACAACAAAACACATAACACATAACCATTTTGAGGCAATAATCCGGATAAAACAACACATGAAACACCATACCAAATGTAATGAAATATGGACATTTACATAAGCTTGCTCTAATTGACAAAGTGAGGATTCTTTTCTCCGTTCAAACCATAACATACACCATTGCAACAAGAGGATTTCATTAGAGATATCACCAAAGAATTATCAACTGGATTATTACATTTTGAGTTGTTCATCATTTTTTTTGAATTTTGCCCAAAACAAGAATCAGATCAAATAAACGCATTAGAATTTGGCTAAAAATTTAATAAACAAAAATAAATCAATTATCCATAAATACAATATAAAATGTTTTGGAAAATGATTGGCATTTTGAGTTGAGAAATTAACTTTATTTTTCAATACTAAAATGCATAACAAGTTCATTTGCCTAAATGTTTGTTTTGTAATGATTTATTCAGCTGTTTATTTGACTATTACTCGTTTGGTTGCTGGATATGTAAGTTGTACTAACCTAAAATGAATTGTAGGCTTTTATTATTATTTTGTAGACTATTTGTGAAAGATTGAAAACATCACGTTTTGAATTGGCTGGTATGGGCATTCAAAGAGGCAAAATAATCATGATTACCCGAACAGATCCACTGTCGCAAGTATCGCATGTTTTTGAATTACCAATAACTGATTTTGATGAAGATAATATACAAATACATTTTAATAAAGCTGAACCAATGATTTTACATGAAAAATATCCAATTGTGGATATAAATCTTAATTATTCACGAATTAAAGGTTTTTATAAAATTGACCAATTTAAAGATCTAATTGAAAATGTATTATTACAGATAGCATCCATAATGCCGTATTTGATACTTATGAATTTATGGGATTATTTTCGCTTCAAAATGAAATAATGTTGAAATATTGGTTTAATCAATATAGATCTGAAGCTGGAAATTTTTTTAATGAAGGAGGCTTCAATCTTGGCTACAATTTCAATACTTTCCCATATGCTTTAATTTCTTGTGAAGATCAAGACACATATTGTGCATTAAGGATAGACGATTCCAATAAGCGTTCCATATTATTTTATTTCTCTACTAAGTTTATTGGCTGGACTATAAAAGCAATCATTTGTCAAGCGTTAAGAAAAATAAAAGGAGAAGAGGTTGTGACGATATTTTGGTCGGTTGCTAAAACCGATTGTTATGAGGACATTGAAGAAAGCATCAGTGATTGGCAGGTGACAAGTGGATTTTATTACAATAATAATTACTATTATTTGGGAAAATACAATGTTTATGTATTCCCATCTCGTTTTCCAGCTATCCGTACACCTGTTAAAATTCAAAGACGATCTTCGTTTTTCGATTGTGGAACTGGTAAAAATGATTGCAATTATTCCACACTAATTTATATTTCTTTCTGATAAAATTCTCTCTATTTATAGAAGTAAGAATGGAAGAGATTCCGTTATGGTCGTGGATATTGCTCGGAGTAACCAGCTCTATGACGGTAGTGTTGGCTGTGATAGGTTTGCTACTTTATAATAGGCAATAGTATTCAATAACAAGATAATACAATTTATTAATTTTTTTTGAAAATTTTCGTTTTTTACCATTAATAACAATTAATAATAGAGGTTTCTAATGATTTGTGATAATTTGTTTTGTGCTAGACATCACCAAGTAACGAATCCATAGATTCAATCATATCAATCATTAGTAATAAATATGATCCATAATCTTTATATTTGACTCCAGGCTCAATAGCGACTTTTGGCAGATTATCGCATTTATCGGTGTATTGATTATATTCTCCACATGCTATTGAAACAATATCAACTGCTAGACCGCGTAGAAAATCAAGCAGCACTGCTTTGTCATCCTTTTTAAAACAAGGTTTCGCTTCTAGCCATTCATCACTGCATTGTTCGAATTGTGTATAATAGCTAATTGCAATCAAACATAATCAATTAATCATTAATTCATTATTCATCATTAAATCTAATTATCAACTCACCAACAAACGTATTTGATTTTATTTTTGCTATTCAGTTTGGATGGAATCAACAATTGTGTTTTATTCATCACCAATTGAACACAGATGTCATCTTCCACGTATCGATTCAAGCACGGCATCAGTGATAATAATTTTCTTAATTTTTTATGTGTTGGCTTTTTATTGCAGAATATTCTTAGATGACGTTTTAGCGTGTAGATGACAATCGATGCCAATTTTTGTACATCTGGAGTGAAACATTCATAAAGAAATGAATCGATGTATGCCACTAAACGTCGTGTTTCGCTGTAATGTTATAATTATTGAAACATGCTGTACAATTTTTCATTAAAATTGTCTTACTTGCAATATGGTTTAACCTGGGCATATGTTTGAGGAAATTTTCTTCCTTTTGGGCCAAATCCAATGATTTTCATGATGTATTCATCCACTTTGGCATTGCGAACCGGATCGGTGCATGAAGGCTTGTCGATGATCCATCGAAATCTTGGTTTGGATTTTCCCACAGATGGTTGCAAGGAAGATCTGGTGGAGCGTTGATTTTCTTGAATGCATTGTCCATTGACTACCTCACTAAATATTATCACTAATAAAAACACAAAATAGAGCAAAGTCCTTGACAATTTTGTCGGACCATTTTGCAGCGAACACAATGAATGAAACATTTGAACTGCTATGATGATTTTCTTAAGTATCCCACAAAAAAATGATCAATCTAGATTTGAGGGTGAAACTATCGATTCAAATGGCAGTTTATATAGTCACACTGCAACCACTACATACAAAACCTTAAAACAAAAAACAGCTTGTGCAGACTGGTTATAAAAATGCATTTAATAATTGGTTATTATCTTTTTAATCTTATGGCTGAGGTTCTTTAATTCCGGCTGACAGCATGTGATTATACTAAATTGAATTAATGTTTATTTATATCTGATAATGTAAATAATATACTATATTTTAATGTTATTCCAACACGGACAGAGATGCCATACATCGTAGATTGTCATGATAATTCAATTGATCATGATTCAATCGATCTTCACTCAATTCAATTTATAGGATTTAAATTCAATGAAGAAAACTCCCTAATAATAAAAAAATGAGAAGATAATGTCTTTTCTGCAAATTGCCTTGAACTTGTCATTTGTGACGAAGACGATAATCAAATTATAAACAAATATTTTTTTATAGCTTTTTTTTGGAATTTTTTTTTTCAGATATTAATGCAAATGATTGTGGATGTCTTTGTGGATGGGTACATGAACGATTATTAGCAAGGCATATTGTATACCTTTAATAGAGGGTTGATTGTGATGAGGCAATAGTTCTTTGATGACAAACCTGTTTCTAAATCGAATGTATGTGTACAATTCATTTTCATCATAAATATTTCATTTTTATTTCTTTTCTAAGATTTGATGATTTGTCCTTCCGAGAAACGTTTCAAAACATAGACCGAAATTTCACTTTCAAAATTTATTTTATCGTGTTTTACCATTGAACGAAAAACATAAAAAAACAAAATGTAATATCCTTCGCAAAAAAAGATTCACTCTAATTTCTAACAGATTCTTAGAAATACATTTTATTGAGGTTGATTACATCCGATAAAAGTTGAACACAAAATGAATTTTAAATTGTTTTTTATTAATTGATTTATTTTAATGTGTTCGTTTAATTCGTCCTGAAAATTGCTCAATAGAATTAACGACATCTAACAAGTTGAATACGAATGAATCAAACACTTTGCCGTTTTTATTTTGACGATTTTGTTTGTTGAAGCCAGCTGGCACTTTAATAGCCGGTAGATCTTTACACTGTTGTTGTGATTCAGGCGATATATCAGCACAAAAGAAATCTATTAAATCTTTTGAAATTGATGTTTGAACAAAATCTAGCAAGTAACCCCTTTCTGTTGGATTTCGTCCACATTGCCATTTTGCCAATTGATGTTCACTGCAAGCCAATGTTTCAATATAATTACAGCACATATATTGAATTTTGTCAATGTTTTTAGCTGGAATCAACTGACGAGTTTTATTAACGAACAGTTTCAAACAAGTTTGATCATCGATGTGTTGATTGACGCATGGTGTCAGGTTTAATAATTTTTCCAGATAATCTTTCTGTTTTTGTCGTTTTGTATTGCAAAAAGTTCTCATCGTTTTCTTCACAGAGAATATCAATATTTTTGCTATATTCTGAATGTCCTTTCGGAAACAATTCTTCACAAACGAATCAATTTTTAAAATCATTTGAGCCGTTTCCCTAAAAAAGAAAGGGTTAAACATAAATAAATCAAATCAAATAAATTACACATACTCGCAATATTGTTTTAATTCTACTTTAGGTGAACAACCGCGACAACTCTTTTCGGGGAAATATCGTCCATTCGGTCCGAATCCGATGATTTTTTCCAAATAGAAATCGACTTCGGCAGCTCTAGAATGATCACAGCCAGGTTTGTCGGACAGGAACACCGAGTTACGGGTCGAACGTCGACCGCTAACCACATTGACAAGTTGAATGCACAAAACCAGTGCAATCAAACTTCGCATTGACATTTTGCAAAATTTATAAATAAGAAAAAATAACCTGACAAACAAAAATTACAGACAAATCATAAGAAATGATAAATGATTCGAAACTGTTGTTTTTATATGAGAACAACACAAACATCTGACCACATGGTTGATTGAAGAGGGCGTTGAAATGTTCCAAAAATTGATGAAACTTTCACCATTTCACCATGTTTACTTTTTCTCATTTTTTTTAATAATGGACATTTAAAATTGACAACAAAAAAAAATTTCATTTAATCAATCAGTTTCAAATGACCTTTTGATATATCCCATTTAGACATTAAAAAGTGAGAAATCAAATTTGAAATTCAACAAAAAAACGTTGGCAGACGACGACCAAAAAACAAAGAATTATTAAATTGATTTTCTCTTTTTGATAACACGTTCCAGGACGGTTTTAATGTTGATTACTGTTGTATTGATTGCAATGTTTAGCTGAAACCAGTTTAAAATGAAAACGAAATGTAAATTTAAAGATGATGATGATGACAAATATTTAAGGTTTTTGTCCTTAAAGAGAACGCGACCTCGAGTGAAGGAGTGTAGAGTGTAATGTCCGCGCGTCTATGATATTATGATTTTTTAATGGATTTTTTCAATCATCCCATTATGAGCAATCATTAAGTGACTAATACAAATCATCATCATACAATCAACAATGTTGTTCATCGATTTGTGCGAAACAATTTTTTCATTGACATTTCATTTTGTTCATTGAATCAATAACCAGACAACAATATTACAAACGGGTGCTTAATGTTTGATTCATCATAAATGATTGATTGATTGATTAGTTTTTTAGACAAAAAACTTGAAATTCCAGAAATATACACACACAAAGAAAACCAAGAAAAAAAATTGTTCAAAATGATTTTCGAAAAAAAACAATCAAGAAAAAGAACCATTTTCTGGTTCAAAAAAGGTCACAAATATACCAATGCCAAACAATAGGAATAAAACAAGAAAGGTTAAACGCGAAGTATCGATCGATCGATCAAACAATAATAATCAATCGATTGTCTCATGTAAAATTAATTGATCATTGATTGATTGATTATTGATGAATATGGGAAATGCAGAAACAAACAAATACAGAAATTCACCTGAGAACAAGACCAACAAATAAAAAATTTATTATCCGAAAGGATTAAAAGATTTCTTGTGACAATTCTACTTAATCCATAATTATCAATTATAAATTGGTTATTGTGAAAATATGGCTGGCAAATAATAAGATTGATTGTAAAATTTGTGTTATGATCGATATAGCAGACTGATCGAGCATTGATTTAGGTTAATCGTTCTTCAATTTTCGTTGTTGTTTGAATTATAATTTGTGGTGAATCACAAAAAATGTTCCAATAATGGAAACAACAACATGGAGAGTGAGCGAGAGAAATAGACAAAATTTAGCTTATATGAATTATGCATTATGCGTATCCGTTTAAAATAAAATAAATAAATAAATTTTCGTTGTGTTTTTTTCCTGATGAATGATTGATTGATTGACGGTGGTCTAGTCTAGCAGGTAAGCAGCTATCTCAATACCAGACTCATTTACCTGGGAATACTTCATTGGTATTTCATTATTAAAATTAACACATTGTTATTTTTTCATCAAGAAAAATTTCCATATATAAAAAACTCGGGAGAAATCATAATTTCACATTTATAATTGAACGATCTTACTCTCCGGAGATCTATCAAGATAACAAACAAACAGACAAAAAATATTAATATTATTAATGATTGCAATGAATTAATAAAAATAAATCTTTCAAAGTGTTTCTCATAATAACAAAAACAACAACAACCTAATTATAATTAACATTTTTTCACTATGATGTTGATGATTAAATCCAGTGTATAAGTTGATTGGCCTGCAAAATTTTATTGGTGTTTTAGCGACTTAGCTATTTTTCTGTAGGTGTGAACGCCTACCTGAAAAATATGCTTCTTTATTTATTATAAATGACTTCATGCTCTCATTGGAAACAACAAAAATATTGATGCAATTTTATTTTTTCAATTCATCATCTGATCTCATCGTTTTTTGGCAGATTGAATCTGTTCGTGTATTGCGTTCGTTGCTTGTT
>JAOWBP010050882.1:0-16036 GCA_028571105.1 Tragopan temminckii | reverse complement strand
TGTGGATACACTGAGGATACATGCCATCCACCAAACTACCAAACAACACAGCCAAATCATCGTGTCACATGATAACTTGTTGTTGTTGCCGTGTGAGAGTTTTCTTTTTAATGAACAGCAACAAACAAAATCATAAAAAATAGCACGTAGGCCACACAGCCATACAGCCATCACATTACAGACACTCACGTTGCATTATGCTGCAATGTCATTTGTATAAAAAAAAACAAGAAATTTTGATGCTAAAAACTCATGTGATTTTGTGTTGAGTAGTCAACAACACAAATCATAAACGTTCGATTATGAATGGTTCGATTTTTTTTTTGGTTTCGAATGTTTTTTATTTTGTCTCTATTTGACCTATAGTAACATTGGTTATGAATGGCACTTTTTCGAATGTTTTTTTTTGTTTGGGATTAGAATTTGAGTGATCCTGGAACATTTGATGATGAACATTAACACAAGACAAGAGAGAGAGAGAGACGGATGACATTGGATAACAAGTTATAATGGTGTGACATCATTTATGAAACGAACAAAAAACTTCAACAAGGTCTTGTCATGATCTCGTAAGGTGTTCAATGTTTCAATGACATTGTTACAATACAATTCAACTGGCACCTTGAAAATTGATATTCCAATAAGAATTTAATAATAATAAAAAACATTTCAAGTAAAATTGAATAAAGGTCAATTAGAAGTGAGCATTGAATTGACCAGGGCACGTTGTTTGTGAACATAATCAACATCTTCAGCAATTAAAACATCTTGTTTTTTTAGTAAACTAGTAACAAGTTGTTCGATTTCATTTAAACATTGTTTACGTTGGTCATTATCGTTGAGATCATCTAAGTAAAGCCAATATATTTTGATTCGTTTAATTTGTTCGATGGCCAATGGTGTTTCGTGTTCTTTGATTTGTGGATATTTCTCATAGCTGTCGATTATCTGCTTGGAATATGCCAGTGCTCGGTCGTAATGTCCCAACTGAAGATAGCATTTTATGGTTTGGCGTTTGATGTCCAACCAGAGCACGTTCAATCGATACACGGTTTCGTTGAGTAAAACATCAGCTTTATAAAACGAAAGTATTGCGGCCACCAAGTCGTCTGAATCTTGTCTGGTGATTCCTTGCTGCAAAAACCGATTACCAGCTTTCAAATGTTCTTCAGCTTGTTTGATTTTATGGAATATTGGTTCGAGTTGATCGTTTCGGTGTCCATTGACACAAAACAGATATTTGTGATTGCTGGTGTCGTCCACTTGCACAAATGCCGGCCCATAACAAACGTTGCACAGCAATGCATCACAATACGATTGTTTCTTGGCAATGCAAGCCATGCATCCACATTCAAAATAATACTTTTCTTTCAGCCATTTTTGTCTTTGATGATAATTCTGATTGAGATATGTTGGCCCATAACAAAAATACACTTGGCTTCCACCAGGAATCATTCGATTAGTTTTGAAAGCAATCCTCGATCCAGTGAATATTGGAAGCAAATCTGGTTCACAGCTGTGATTGAACAATGATGCATTCGGGTAGATTGCTATGGCAATTGCTTCCTCTTCCGCTCCATCCATCAGCTGACATTGGTTGAATACGGTCAGTGAGTTGGTGGCCAATTGCTGCAAGTGATGGTAAATCAATCGAACCAAGCTGGATTTATGAGGAATGTCATGAGTGTCGCTCAATCCTTTAAACACGGCACATTTCTCAAAACATTCATAAATGACAAAACTGCTCAATAAGAATGCTGTATTGGAATTGGAGTCGTGTTGATTGTGGTGGCACATCAAATTGCACAAGCACTCATATCCACCATCGAACTTTGTTTCCGGATTAGCAGCATCAAATTTAGCTGGCAATTCGTTTTTGAGCCAATTATCACATTCAGATGCCGTCTTGATTTTTCGCTTGTTAAATATTTCAACAATCTGCTCTAGTGCAGTGATCACGATTCGAATGGCCAGATAACCAATTCCAATTTGCTGAGACAAAGCAAACATCCGGCCCAGACATTCTCGTTTGTGGAATCGTTGATAAGCTTCATCACGACAAATTTCATCGCAAAACATGAATTGTGGGCAAGTTTCACATGGCACGTAAGCATGCCGCTCCATAACTGGCTCATGGTCTGCTTGACCATTCTGGCCGTTTTCAGCATTCGGCAAAACATTGCACAGAATTCGCAGACAATTGCCACAACAATGTTGAGCTTTAAGAAAATGAACAGCGAATGCTTTCTCTGTGAACACCAATTCACCTGGATCAAGTGAAGAGGTCGAGACGATGCCACGGTTTATCTGCTCGTCGATAAATGCAACTTTGAGTTTGCTGCTTGCACCATGAAATTGGGCATTCTTGTAACAAGTTTCCAAGACACTTGCATCATCAATATCGAATGGATTGTTCGAATCTTTGTTTGGTTTCACTTTAGCAAGCTTGTCAATAATGGCAGACATTTTATCAAGATATTCTTGCATTTCTGTTTTGTGTTGGTCATTGGCGAATAGATTAGCAAAGACATCCTGGCAGGATTGTTTGACCTGAGCCAATATCTGAGCAGTGGACGAATGCCATTCGTTTTCGTTCTTAATAGCTGCCTTAGCCATCTTCAAATACAATTCCTTAACATCGATTTTTGGCAAACATTGACAATTTGCCAAATTTGCCAATCTGACAATGACAAGCATGTCTCGAATGGCATCTTCATATTGATTCAAATTGGTAAATGAAAGTGACCTTTGATATAGAATCTGAGATAGCAAATCGTGATTGTGTGGCAGACAATAATTCAATGCTTCACAGCACAATTCAACAGACTGAACGAATTGTTTTTGTAGAAAGCAATTGTTGCCATCTTCAAATGCGCGTTTGGCAGTGTCATCATTCTTTAGGCAATCACTCGAATCAATCACACTTTTGAATGATTTTTCAAAATAATTTTCAATTGATTTATTAAAGTTGACATCTTGACACAAATTCCCAATCAAATTGTTCACGTTTTCATCATTTGATTCAAATTTATCTTTGATAATTTGTATCATGTTGTTTGTGGTAGAAGAATGATTGATTGAGTTGGCCAGTGAATCAGCCAAATTACCAAAAATGTTCCATTCGGTTTGGTCATCTTTTATTGATAAATTTTTAAAGCCATCCAACGAATCCATTTTGATTTTCAATGAACAGAAAAAACTGACAATGTTTTTTTTCCAACACGTGTTTTGGCAACAAGAAAACAACTTTTCCTGGAAAATTTCTTTTAGGATTATTGTTTTGATTTCTAGGAAATTTTCTCTGTTCACTTACATACTCATTTGTTTTTTTTGTTGTTTTTTTAGTGCGAAAACAAAATCATCAAAAATTCGAACCTTTCTTGTTTTTTTTCGAAATTATCGTTAACCATTAATCAGAAATTAATCATCAAACAATCACATCAACTATTTATATATTCAGGATCATATTGTAATAATTTTTGTTATTTTTTTTTTGATAAACGATTTTTTGTTTATATTTAATCTCTTTCTCCTTTTTTTGTTTAGAATAACAACCAAAAAAAAATATGGTGGCCATGCTCTCAACGATTACATCGACCACCACAACGACGACCACAATGAAGACAACATCATCATCATATCAAGTAATAATGGCTTTCACTTCATTTGTCGTTCATTCAATTTCAATGAAACAAATCAACACAGAAAAAACGCCTTCAAACATGTTTGATTGATTGTTTATATGAATCGTTGATCCTGACTTCATATGTTTATTTTTTCCAAATGCATAATAATACTTAATCATAATTTCTTCACTAATATAATTCTCAAATGCTTACTTAAATTGATTGAATTGTTTTACGAAAACAAACAAAAATGAATCCGATCCTAGATTTCATATTCCTGGTCTCGACCACCATATTTGTGATAATTTTTAAAACCATTCTATTTCTGGTAACATTATCAGCTACCATTATAACATCGTTTTTGTTGTATTATAAATATATTCGGCCATATTTGGTGGCTGATCCAAGTCAAAAGTTGATCAAAGATTTTTTTGATGGAGATTTTGAAACGAATGATATTTTATCTGAGGAAAATATTGTCCAAGATGATCAACATGAAGAAGATAATGAAAAAGATAACCACACAATCAACACTAATCATAAATCAACCAATAACAATAATAACAGTAACACATCACCAAAATCATCAAATCGAATTGTTGTTTCAAAAAAGATTGATTCTTTATTATTGAAGATCATTGATGATACTTTGGAATATTACATACTAACATGGTATCGTCCGTTGATTATCAACGAAAGTGCTGGTACAAGAACCGAACAGCTATCCAAACAATCAGTTGAACATCTTCGTGATGTTCTCAGGTATTTAATTCAATTTTCATCGATTTTACTAATTTTTTTTTGATTAACCAGGGAAAACATATGGCTGTTGATATCTTGTTTCATTGATCGTTTATACACTGTAAATCATGTAACCTTTATTTCGCAAGACATTACCAATCGTTTACTGAAACATTTCCAAAATTTAAAAAATCCAACCAATCTTGACCAAAAAATTGACCAATCACAACAAATATTGAATAATGAATCACCAAACGAAGATTTCACCACAAACACGATTGATGGAACAATGTTCACTCATAGAAAGAATAAATTGTCCATATCGTCGATATCGTCTACGGGATCGAATATTAGTTCGGTGTCGAATGTGGTGAATGTTGATGATGACCAAAATGACATTCCTGATTCATTAATTGATTCCAGCAACAAACAACCAGTCACAACTACAACAACATCGACCACAATTTTGGCCAAGCAATTGAAACAACCATTCCAGAATGTCCAATCAAAAACACAAAAATTCTTTAAGAATTTGAATCCATTTAATAAACAAGCATCTAAAACATTATCGGTGAACGATGATAATAACAACCGAAATGTCGATTCGCCACCACCAACACCAATTACAGCCTCTACCATTAATCAAGATGTTGATAATGAAAATGATGAGCATGCAGCAAAACCAAATCAACCAGAACATTCCGAACAAGCATTACCATCGACAACGACCACAAACATCAATCAACAACAACCATCCGAACCTGATTTAATTTATCCACTAGCATCACATCTGTTTGAGGAAAACGACCAAAAAATATTGATCAACAAGTTAACCAAATTCATTTTGGATTCCTTATTCAAAGATTTACAAGTATTTCCACAGGCGGCAAAATCCTGTCAACATTCGATCGTTAGTTCATTATTGAATGATTTATTATCAAAAATATTGTTTGATTTGATTGAGACATTGTCACAGCCAAAATGGATCAATTCGCAGATAATTCGTTTGCTAAAACGTTATTCTCTGGGAGCTAATGATGATGATTTGATTGAGCCAGACGATTCGATGTCATCGTCCACAACAGCAGACAAAGCACGTCGACATCGTCGCCATTTATCCAGCAGTCAATTGGACAATTTGGACCAAGATGCAAAACATTTGTTGTTGGCTGATTCAGACAGCGATGGTGAAGATTGTAATTGCTGGCAGAATGATAACGAACAACTAGAAACGCTTGAATCCGATTCTAATCCAATGTTGAACAATAGAAAGCGAAAACACTATTTCAAGCATATCACACTGTTGAGCAACATGGAAAAATGCATTGCTAATCGTGATTTTAATCAATTGTTTGAATTAATTGATAAATGCAACAACATTAAATTGTTGAATCATGTTAGATTGAAATTGATTGCTGAAATATTGGATGCTGCTGTGGTGTCGTATTTGGACAAAAACAAGCCAGAATCAATAACCGATTCAAGAACATCAACAACATCGATATTTGGCAACACGGAACCAACAGAATCGATTGTGGGAAGCAGCATTCTCTCGCAACAACCAAAACCATTTAATTTTAATGCCAAAATGAATTTAAAATTTAAAAAATTTAAACAAGAAAAAAATCTTAAAAAGTTAATCACCCGATTGCGTTATGCTAAGACATTGTGCGAACAGAAGATTCAATCAAGAAAACGTTCGGTAGCATCGTTGTATGTTCCGCCATCACCGGAGCCAGCGCCACAAGCCAACCAACAACTTGTCAACCAAGCATTGAACGAGCAAACAACCTCGAACAATTTCTTGGAGACATCGTCCTATTTGATTCAATCATTCTCGATGGATGATTCGATGACAACCGATCATCATGCAGACAATGCAATCAATCTACAACGAGCAACATTCACACATAATCCGTTACCATCAACACAGCACAAGAAACAAAACAAGAAAATATTTAAATTTCATCAAATAATGTCCAATGAACATTTACGTGATTATTTCAAGTTGTTTTTGCAGCAATCACTTTTGAAAAATGATTCCAGCAATCGTTGTAGTTTGAGCAAGTTTCGTAAAGATGTCCTCATGGTCGATTGCACCGTTTACATGTTGGAATTTTGGGAACAATTACAATTGGTGTTTGGACATTTTGATGAATATTGTCAGCAATCAATGGCGGCAAATGATAAAACCAAAACGATACCGGAAACGGAATGCGAATCAGCAATATACAAAGCATTCAGTCAATCATATGGCCGCATATTGGCCATGGTAACTGACCAACGTTTTTTCTACACGTTCTCGAAGCAATTTTTGTCCATATCGAATGAATTGCTTCGATCGTTAGAACGTTTCCTGTTGGGCGACATCGAACTTCATTCAATCAATCTTGAACATGAAAATTTTGATTCGTTTAATGGAAGCAAGCTAAATGAACAAGAGCGAACAACATTCAATTGCATACTGCATTCACAAAACAGACAGACGTTTGATTTGTTCAAACGAATCGATTGGTGGCGTTATCTGGCCGTGTTTGTCCGTTTAGAACGAATATTGTACAATTGTTTTAATGAAGAATTTTATCCACAATTTTTAATATCAAACGAATACGATGTCATGCTCAGCGATTATAATAGAGATAAATTATCTGGTTTGAATCGATTTAAGATATCAACAAATGCCATTTTGCCACGAGACAAATGGTGCCAATGGTACAGCCAGCAACAACAACCTCATATGCAAACGGGAAACAAGCTGGCCGTATTGGACGAATTCATACAAACCAAACCGGTGAACCGGATTCTACTTAAATCAGTTTTCACCATGAATAATCACAACAACGATGAATCGTCCAATTCTGAACATCAAACCATCCAAAATGATCAGAACAAAAATCCAAACGAAACAATTGCACGACAACAATTTTTAGATTTACATAAAAATCGTAAAATGTTGTTTAATTCGATTGAATTTTCGTTTGTTTATTTGTGTTTGGTGAAATTGGTTTTGATGGTTAGATTACGGTTGAAGCAAACAATACAGCAATGCATCACCAGCCAACACCAACCACAACAACAACCACCTGGATTTGCATCATCCACGCCAATATTTTGCCAAATTGGACGAGATGTTCAACAATTATTGGACAAGGATATTAATTCGTTAAAGATGAACATCGAACGAATACACGCTATCATAATTCGAACATTTTGTTGGTTGAATGCTGATTTTAATTGTGTGATTAGCGATGTTAGATTTAAGCCAGATTATGAGCAAATGTTGCAGTCGTCAACAGCCAACACAGCTGAATCAATTATATTTTCGTTTGTGGAGAATTTGTTCACGACAACATCGAATGTCGATTCAATGAGCAGTAACAAGCTGCATCACAACAGCAGAAAATCTAACCTGCACACTGACAAGCCAACTAAATCATCAACGACAACCAAATCAGCATCAGCGAATCTAATGTTCAATGTAAATGTGACAGCATTATTATCTCGTTTTCAATATCAAAACATTGGACAAACGGGAACAATATTAACTTCGGGAATGCGTGATGAATTGATGTCCAACTGGTCGTACCAATGGACCGAGCAGTTGACATTGGAACAATTGCTCCAATTTCATTCACTAACCATAAAGCCATTCACTAAGATATTGATATTTTTGCTTGGATTCAATATTAGAAATTATTTAACGAATGTTGTGGACATGTTGAACATTGGTGGCGAGACACAATCTCACAACCTCGCTTCATCGTCGTCCAACACCAACAACCCACAATCCACCAACATAATAACAAGTTCAAATATTTCACATAAAACTAATACTAAAAAATTTATTGATTTCTTATTGCCGAATCGAAAATCAATCAACAACAATCACCAAAACCACAACGCCAACACCAACAGCATGTTCATTAATCAAACGACAAACGGAAATATTAATAATTATGGCTCGATCATCAATGATGAAATGAAAAACTTAGAAAAATTTATATATAATATAAATCATTTGTTAATGGAAACCAAACATTTACAAAGGATCATTGTTAAGAATTTAAAGAAATCATCAACATCGCTCTCCATTATCCAGGTTCATTCACAGTCTAATTATAATGTTCATTCACCCAACACAGCAATCGTTCAGGCTGATGTTGAAAAGCCAACGGAAGAAGTGCCAATTTCGTTTAAGAAATTGCTACAAAAAGATGAACAACAGGATATTGATTCGAGCATCATTGACCATGATGTACATGAAGCTACTGAAGAGTTGTTGTCATCGGATGAACTGTTCAGGGCACCGGAAGCTATCCAGCCGACAAGCAAACCTGCACCTCAACCCCAAGTTGTTGCACCACCAACCTCAACCTCAACCTCATCTAGTCGTCAAATATCGTCAACATTCGATCCTGCCAAACAACAGCTCATGATGAAACAAATGGAAAGCTTGTTGAATGTTTTGTTTCAGCAGATGGCAGCACAGGAACATGTCGTCAAATCGTTAGGATTTTTACAATTAATTCATTATGGATCTCAGTTTGCAAACCAACAAGTTGAAAGGTCAGCCACCAGCACAAACGAACATTGTTTGCGTTGTGATTTATATGAGCATTTGTTTGAAATGAACGAAGATCACGACCTCAATCACATGGTGCAATTGTTCATGTTTTGTTTGCTGTACGAACATCACCAAAAACACCAACCACTAACCAATGTTGAGGATTATTGGAATCTTTTGGTAGGCGGAACGCGATCCAATCAACCAAAACGTGAATCATCAAGCAATCCTTCACCTGAACCAGACCAATCAAATCAACAAGAAGATTCCAAATCAAGAACATCGAATCCTGGTTCATCACGCAAGACCACAAGCTCAGCAAAACGTTTATTGTTCATGCAGATGCGATCCTTGTTATCAGAAAAGTGTTCAATGGATTGTTTGGATTTTGTATTGGATAGCTTGAAATGGTTTCACGCATTAGATGACAATTCTTCGTGCCACCCACCATCCACACCTTTGACATCACCAACATCATCCACATCGCCACCATCGACATCTCCAACATATTTTTGCTGTAATTGTTCACTGCAAATACAGAAATCCAAACGAAAATTATCGACAATTTCATTAGCCGGGAATGTTGCACACAAACAACAACAACTAAGAAATAATCGTAGAAGATTTCGTTTGTTTAATTTCTTATACAACAACAATGATGATGATGATAACAGATCGACCACCGTTTCATCAACATCCAACTTGTTTTCATCGCTTGGTTTGACCAGGAAAACATCGGACATTCAATTGTCCAACAATAATGATCTAACAACCGGAAACACGATGGATTCTGCCTGGACAATAATGAATCAATTGGACAGCAACGATGGTCAAGCACCGTTGATCATACCGGTCGATGAAACGCAAATGTTTGAACCATTGTTTTTATTGTTGATTGAAATATTCGAACCAAAAAACAACACCGTGGCCAGAACATTGCGCAGAACGTTGATGTTTGCATTACGATTGTTGATTGGACAAACGAAAATGATCAGCAAGCCATATCGACAATTTTTGGAGACAATCTTCTCTGAAGACAATTTCTTCAACATTCTATCCATTGTTAATGTTTATGTCGAGACAATGTTGAACGATTTCTACCAACAGCAGCAAAACAACAAGACAAACAAAACTTCCGCAATCGTCACAACAACATCCGGTAAAGATGAAATGCACAAGACAACTTCCGCATCCGCCAATCCTGCTGGTCAAATGAATGTGAACTATATGGATGATGATTTGAACGAGTTGTTGCGCACATTGCATCACAACCAAGTTGATCCGGTTCCTGCCGGAAGTGAAAATCGAAGTGAAAATGATGCGACATCGATGATGGAATGTTTGGATGGACATGCCGTCATGCTGGCTGATGAACTTGAATCTAACACCAACCAACAAGCCAACCAAGAGCAACAGTCAAATGCAGTGACCAACCTGGAACCAGAGGAAGACGGCTCAGCACTGCACGATCGCAAAATGCAGATCATCGCCAAACAGCTATTGTTCGCCAGCGTGCCAACATTCCTAAACCATCTGTTTGGGCAGGACAACATTCTCAAAGGTTTAAACAAGACTTTCGATATTTTCCAATATCAAGCACTCAACAAACAACTTATTTATGTAAGTTTCGCTTGAAAATCTTCAAAACCAATCATTAACCTTTTTTTTTGTTCTTCTGGTCAGGAATTGATCGAAGCATTCATGTTGGAATATTTTCCAGAATTTCGAAAAATTTAAAAACAAAATTTTTTGTTACTTAAAATTTCAAAGTTGAGACCTGTGATTTTGAATATGTTTCTCATACTATTTTTCATTTCTATCTAACCACATTTGCCTCAAAGGTTTGTTACATGTTTTTAAGTTTGCTACATTTTTTTATTTTTTTATACATAAGAATTTGATACAATTTTGATACATTTTTGTTGTTCATAAAAAACACGTTTTGTTGTTCAAATGGAAACATATTTCAATAATAAATTATTATGTTTTTCTTGAAGATGTTGTTGTAGTTTTTTAGCCATGTTGATTTGATTATCATGTTGACCAGCATTATGGTTGGCGATGTTCATACAAGACAGATCTAGCCATTCAATGTTGCATAGATCATCGAATTGTTCCATGTTTATGATTGCATTGTGTTTGGCAGGTTGGTTAACGCAACCATGATTCAAAACTAATCGTTTCCATGGCAAACATTGCCCACTATTCAATTCGGATGGCAAATCACTCAACATATTCAACAAAACTGTCTCCAAATTTGGTAATTTTCGTAAAAACTAAAATACAAAATTAATTACAATTAAATCCAAAATTAAAACAAAATTACCTTGAACAAATGTTGGCTGTTAAGCATGCCGTTTCCGGTGAATTGAACTTGTTTGATTGTGTCGAATGGTTCGATTAATGCAGAATCATGGTGATTAGTAAATTGTAAATGTTTTAAATGTTCACAATCGATCACATTTAATGAAGATATGTTCAATAAATTATTTTTTAATAAAATATGATTCAAATTTAATGTTTCTAAATCAAGATTTTCTAAAATTAAATCTTCTATTAACAATGGTAAATGATGATCAGCATTTTGAAGGTGGACAGCATTGTTGAAGATGGTGTCCAATTCGGCTTGTTGGCTACCGAGACAATGCAAACTTAATAAATTAGTTTCGGGATTGATGAGACATTGACACGAGCTATCATTCAATTCATCACAGAATTGTTCTTCATTTGACCATTGATTCTTATTATCATCAATATTATGGATCACTTTACAATCAACCATTAACAACATCACCAAACCAATTAACCAGGCAAACATCATTAAAAAACAAATTAAAACACACACAAAAAAATTGATTAAAAAAATGAGCAGATAATCAACCAAACAAACCAAACAGCAACCAACACCAAAAAAAACATTCGAAAAACAAATGTGAAAACATTCGAAAGCTATGGAAGGCAAATGTGATGTGCGTGAGTGTGCTGTGTTAGCGCAATTGGCACCGTTGCCAAAAACAGCACACCACCAACACCACAATAACATCATTTTGCGTTCGAAGTTTACCATTCATTTTATCATTTTATTACTTGCCTTATCAAATCCACAACAAAAATATCAAATTTTAAAAACAAATGTTTTAAAAATTATTTGTCAGATGGCAGCACTGGTCTCATTTCAGAGATTTCGCTTTCTTTTTTGGTTAAAAGATGGCAGCACTAGTTCTATGTTATTGGGATAGAGAGAATTTCAAAAAAAAGTTCGATTCGAATGTTTTTTTCTTTCTGTGTTAAGCAATAAATTCTTTTTTTAATTTTCATTTAGTCACTTGAATGAATTTGGTTTGGTTGGTTGAGAGAGTGAGTGAGTGATGGTTGTGTGCGTTTTGATTGGTTAATGTGATAGTGAGAGAGAGAAATGGAACGAACCAATAACAAAACAGCTTGTCATCATCCTGGTCGTTGATTGGTCCATTCAAAACTAAATGGACAACAGAGACAGAACACATCAGCCAATCATAATAAAGCACACACACAGACAGACAGACAGACACACGCGTCTAATGAATAAAGCAAGACAAAGCAGTGAACAGACCAGACAGCTAAACAAAATTTATGTCGGTTTTCATTCCAACAAACAAAACGAATCTTTTTTGTGTTTGTTTTTCATTCGAATTTTTTTCGAATGTTTTTTTTTTGTTTTGTTAAATTCAATCATATTTTTTGTTCGATTCGAATGTTTTTTTTTGTTTTGAATTGGAATCATTCATATTCGTCAACTAGTCAGATCAAAACTAATCAAACAAAATGGATTGCTTTTTTTTCTTGGTCAGCCAATCAGATCACAGCAATGCATTCGAATGTTTTATTCGAACTTTAAGAATTCAAAATTCATTCTAAATTCATGTTTGGCGCATGCGTGGTTTGGTTGGCGCGTATACAAAAGACAACGAACTTGTGCAAGTCATTTTGGTTGCTTGGTTCTCGGGTTGGATGGCTGGCTGGCTGCATTTTCGTTGTCGTTGTAACTGGCTCTGTCTTTTTTTGCAAGCTGGTGTGTCAACAACAAAACAGGGGACCGAAACTAAAGTAAACCAGCCGATCCAGAGAGCCAGCGAGACAAGTCAACCAGCCAACCAGCAATATAAGCGCGCGCACACACACACACAGCCATTCACATTGCTCAATGATGATTTGTTCGAAAATTTTTTTTTTTTGATATTCGAATCGATTTTTTTTCGCGTTCGAAATATTTCGAATGAATACGCAGTGAGTGAGTGTGGGGATAGAGTGAGAGCCAGCCAGCCAGCCAACCAAAAAACCAGAATACGAACCGCGCCTTTGTGTCCATGTTGACCACTACCACACCACACTACCACTACCACAATTCACAATGGCTCTCTCTCTCTCTTTCTCACTTTTGGAATGGTTTCGACCATTGCCCCCTCATCTACCACTACCACCAAACACACACACACACACACACACACACACAAAAATCGAATGTTATAGCGGATGAATCATCCAATCACATATTTCGTTAGAATGTTGTAATTGATGGGTGAACAAAAAAGTAGTAGTAGTGGTCAGTAACAAAAAAACCATCAAAAATCAGTAGTAGCAGCATAGAAAAGTGTTATCAAAATCAACAAAACAAGCCCAACCACATTTTATGCCACGTATGATACGATTGTGGTAGTGGTATTGATTTATGTTGCTGTGGTTGTTTTATTCTCTCTCTTTTTTACACACACCACCACACACACGTTTTTTGGTGGTTAGTTCATTCGCTTGTGTTGTGTTAGTTTCGTTGAATGTTTCATTTGAAAAATGAGTGAGTGAGCGAAATATTGGTGGTGCCGCCGCCGTTGTTGTGTTGTGCTGCTGTCTTGGTTTGGTTGTATGCCGCTTTTTTGCTTGCTTGTTTTCCATTCAATTTCTTATATTCTTGTTTTTGTGTGAGCAAGCTCGCTCTCTCTCGCTCTCTCTTCCTTTCTGGTGTATCATCTTGTTGTTTTTTTGGTGAGTGTTCATCGCTCTTCACATCATCACAACAAAAAACGTTGCTTATATGTGAATTCCTTAAAATTCCAAAAAAAACGAATCTTTTTGTCTTGTTTTCTCTCTCAGTGTGTGTGTTTGTTTCCAGTAACCAAGATTTCCAATAAGAATTTTTTCCATCTAATTTTTGTTGTCGGTAAGTGTCTTGATGGCTAACAAAAATTCGATTCGAATGTTTTTTTAAAACATTCGAAAATTGGAATGTTTTTTTTTTTTTGTTTCTCCCGGTGAACAAAAAATTTTTCGAATGATTTTTTTTTTTTTTGGATTTCGAATGTTTTTTCCAGTGATTAGAAAACATTCGAAATTTTCGAATGTTTCTTTTTTTTTGTTAGTTTGTTCAGTTTTAAAGTGAACAAATCTAATGTATGAATTGGTGGTAGTGTGCCCAATGTGCCCTATGGTCATGTGTTCACTTTCACTCAGGTCTGGCATTGTAAGGCCAGCTATGGTGAGCCAAAGCCATGCCATTTTAATGCTCATTGAGTTGTTGTTAATCCTTTGCTGAAGTGGACCGAAATGTAATTTACACTTTGCACTTCGACCAGACCAGACACACTTGACCTGGCAATATTCCACCAATTGACTTATCCAATATTTATAGATGGCGCACTTTCTAACATGTTTGTCACTCTGTCTTTTTATTTGATTATATTTGTCTGTAGGGTGTGCATGCTGCATCCAGCATCTGGTGTGCTATTGTGCTAATGTTGTGTTTGCATTCTGGAACACCAAGAAGAATTGTCCATTTTTCATCATCAACCAAACAACAAAAAACGAAATAAAGAGAATTCATCATAAAAATTCATCAATAATTCATCAACATTTGCTAAGAGAGAAAATGCTTCAGTGATTCTTGTTGGTGATGTGGCTGAGATCATCGATCGGCCAACCAACCAACCAACCATCCATCCACACACACGAACAGTGTCATCGATTGTCTTTTATTATTAGATAATTAATTACTCAATTAATTAATCACAACCGACCAAAAAAAAAGAAGATTCACACAAGTGATCTAGCCAGTCTTGTCAGTCAACGAAAAGAAAAAGATTCAGCATAAACCAGCCAGCCAGCCAGCCAAACCCTAAAGGAAAACAACAACAACAACCAAAAATCAATAAATTAATTATTGACGACGACAACAACGAAGACCCGCTATAAAATCAAATCAATCAAATCGTGCATTGTTTTTTGTGTTTGTGCTGATAATGCTGACCAAATAATCGATTTTTTTTGGATATTTTGGATCATTCATAAAAGTGGTTTGTTTGTTTGTCAAGACAATATAATTAAGAAGTTTTTTGCTGTGTTTTTGTGTTTGCGTGGGTGGCCATTTTCGCTTTTTGTTTTCTGGTGCCGGCGTTTTTTGGGCGTTTTTGCCAAGCCTTTTTTAAAGTTTTGTGCTATAAAAAATAACCCTTTTTGTGTGTTTGTCTTCCGGCAACCAACGTGTTTGTGTGTTGGTGGGTGTGTTTGCTTGTCTGTCTGTCTGTCTACACGTTTCACCACCCAACATTTGACAAAGCATTCATCACCAAACCGCCCATATATTGGCCATTTCATAGTGCTCAAACTAACAACAAAAAAAAACAATAAAGGTAGGTAAAATTGTTTGATTTCTTGTATGTTTTGGTTGCAATTCAGGTGTGCGAGTGTGTGTGTTGTGCTATTTGGTTTGCTATTCGGAAACTTGGCAACCAAACTTTTTTTTGTTGAGAACAGCAGACTATTAGGTTTTTTCTGCAAGTTCCAGTCCAAAAAAGTAATATAGACAGGGAGAGAGAGAGAACTAAAAATTGCTCCAAAAAACAGCCCAGGAATAGTGCAATAATCATTATAAAAAAATTGTGTCCTACAACCAAAAAATATAAAATAAAAAACAAAAACAACCAAAAAACGTGCCGTTTCAACCAAATACACAATATTTTTTTTTTTGAAAAAATATCTATATCTCATTAAATTTTTTGTTTTTATTATACGCCTACATTTCACGTACAAAATCATAATAAAAAGTGGGCGTTTTGTGAAGAATCTTAGGGTGTTG
>JAOWBP010050881.1:0-17460 GCA_028571105.1 Tragopan temminckii | reverse complement strand
GCATTCAAGGCCAGGCTGGATGTGGCTCTGGGCAGTCTGGTCTGGTGGTTGGTGACCCTGCACATAGCAGGGGGGTTCAAACTAGATGATCATTGTGGTCCTTTTCAACCCAGGCCATTCTATGATTCTACTGTGTAGCTTAACACTTTTTTTTGTTGAAATAGAACTGTGGCACTTGGTTGCTGGTGGAGGAGTTTCCTGACTGCATCTATTCAAGTACCCGAGTAAAGGATGATGCTGTGTAGCACTGGGTGCAGAGGGCAGAGGAAAGCACCTGTCATTTTGGTCCTCTCTACGCTGCTGCCTCTGTGGGCAGTACCTGTGCTCCTGTGTTTTCCTCTCCAGCCTGCTTCTTGCCTGACAGATCTGCTGGTGTGTGCTGGAGACAGTGTAATGGTCTGATGGGAGAGTCCAAGTATGTGGCATTGCGTCTGGTGTTTGACAATCCCTTTCAGCCCCTTCAGGACTAAGGTTGGCCAGAGAGGATTTCCTCTAATGAGCACTTTGTTGTTTTGCACATATGCTTCTTTTCCCATCAAGATGTACTAGTGCTTCATTCCACTTGGTGGTTCTTTAAAGCCTGCTTATGTATACATGCACACAGCAGAACTACTTGTTTTGGTTGATAAAATCTGTGAGAACTGCGTAGGAAAATAGAAGGGTCCAGCTGTAACACATCTTGGTTAAGAAAACTCAGATGTCACTTCCTTTATGTAATAAAGTATTACTAAACAGCAGTCTGGATGTTGCAATATGACATGCAAATTTAGTTAATAAAATTTCCCATATCTTTTGAAGAGGATTTATTATAGTAACTTTCTACTTTTTTTTTTTAATACCATAAAGGAAGAAAATGACATTGAAAATGTAGCTTGCTTTCATCCAAACTGAAAAAAATGTGTTCAGTGTGGAAATTCATGCTCCTGTTAAATGAAAGGGAAGAGGGAAGAAAGCTGACTGCATTGCAGAGTAGGTGAGGGATAATCTTTTCCGCTCTTGAAAATTCTGTAGTTCAGTTTTGACTTTCTGCTGTGTTCATGTCAGGTTTGTGCAAAAATGGCAATCCTATATCACTTAATCTGTTAAATCTGGAGATCGTGATCTCTCATCAAGATGTGAAAACTGGAAAGGGAGTAGAGTAAAACTTGATTAGGGTAAGGACTCTCTATGGATAAAAAAAGCAAAAACCAACAACCGTCCTTATGTGATTTTTCTTTAATGTTAAGAGGAGGAAAAAAAAAGGGCTGCTCATAACTATTCTGTTTGACTAGATAAATGCAGCTAGCAAGTTATGGAATGGGGTGGATGGAACATTTTGCTTGGTTATGCTGCTAATTCAGAAGAAGAAAATTGACAACTCTAATCTTCCGATCTGAAGGATCTCAGGGAAGAGAGATGGATCGGAGTTGTAGCTACTTTCTTGGTGCCATTTTTGTGAGTCAGGGTTTACTATCATAATTGTGTATACCTGGCTGCTCTCACTGGTCTCATTTGGTCTAATTACCCCTTCCATGGAGTAAGAAAGGAGGAATCTATCCTCCTTTCTCTGTCAGTAGAACCAATGTCCACCATGGTGACTGCACCTGCAGGTTTATCAGAGCAGCTCACCTGGGTTGTTACCACCCTTGGTGACCTTGTTTTCCTACTGCTGTGCAAATGAAAATCTTCTCTTCCAGTTGTCCTAATTCATTTTGAGTTAACGTATTATTAAAACAATGTTGATCTTTTTCACTGCTAGGTGCTGTGAATTCTCCAGATTTTAACTTTTTTTTTTTTTTTGCTGTGCTGTGAGATGTGGAAAATGCAAAAATCACATAAAGTATCCTGATATAGTGAGATGAACAGTGCTAAATGAATGTGACACTTAACAATCCCTAAATTGTTATATTTTATTTTCCCAGTTCCTGGCTTGGTTTCTAGAAGCATCCTTTAAAACGTACTTTGTTTTTAAACAAGATGTAATGACTTCAGTCACATTCCATTCCAATTAAGTGTTGAACCATACAGTGAACCATTGTTGCCTGACAAATAATTCAGGCAAGAGATTCATGAAACCAGTGGGGTAATAATTTAAACAGAACTGGCTTTGTCTCAGTATGTGTCCATGAACATGCCAGAAGGATTTCCCAAGGCATGCTGCAGTGAGCAGGATGCCCCATCGCAACAGGGGAGGGGGGCTTCAGCTCTGGAACCATGCTCCCCTCTCTGCTCACTCAGGTTCCATACTTCTATAAACAGCAAAATGTGAGAATTATTGCAATTGATATGAAGCAGAAGTGTACCTGACATTTGTAACGTACTTTCAGCTGTACAGTGTAGGGCATTAGCAAAGTATTAAATAAATCAAGCTTTGTACTTCTAGGCTTTGCCCTCTTCTCATTGCACTTTTCCAGCTTTCCCCCAGCATTCCTGCCAGGCTGTGTTTGTTCTGCATAGGTTTGCTCTTTATATGACTTCTGCTTTTTTTTTTTTCCTCTGCTCTGTTGCCCAGAAATCATTGTTAGGTTGACACTCTCACATGGTGAGAGCTATTTCGGTGCTGACCTGCCTGGCTGGTTTGTGCTGCGCTTGGTCACTATTTGAATTTGGGATGCTGCTTCCTCCATTTGCCTTTCAATCACTAGTCTTTAAAGGAAATGTGTTAGATGTTGTGAAATGAAATTAATATCTTGCAGGAGCTTTGAAGAAACAACTTGTCGAATTGATGTTCACCATACGAGGGCCCTGGAACAAAATAGCATGTGATATACCAGCCTTAATGCACAACAGCGTTCTAATTCACAGCCACGTGTTCTGTAGACAAATAATGGGTAACAGTGCTGTTTCCTCAGTAAGGCACCAAGGAACACTACTCTTCTAAGCTGAATTACAAAAAGATCAATGTTTACTTAGATTTGTAAGCAAGTTGATGAACACGAGGCTGTTGTATGGTAAGACCTGGTGATTGAGTTGTGGATCGTAACAACCTCCGTACCACTGAATGTTTAGTGAATGCAAGGTATATAGGACACGTTAGATCTTGTGCACACTTCTTCATGAAGTCACTGATGACAGGAGTTGTCCTCAGGTGACACTTGGTTCCTTTTCCTCATCAGAGAGCTGCAAAACTGATTTGGCCTGCTGCTCGTGGTCACTGGGTGCCTCCTGGGCTGTGGGATGTGGGGGAATTGTGCTGGCAGTGGTGAGTGCATGGCTGTGCTGAGCACTCCTGAACACTCTGCAAGGCCTTCCATCCCACCTTGGGTACTGCTGCAGTGTCTCATGTGCTTCAACACGCACCATTCTGCTCTCCTGCCTTTAGTGGGATATGCTGCTGTGTAATTGGAACTGCAAGTTCATTCTGTTGCAAAGAAAGGCTTGACTTAATCCCAAGATGTGGATCGTTTAAGGTGTTAGCCAAAGCCATAAAACACCTGAATATATAATTATTACAGAGATCATATGGACATGTCTGAAATTTGCCTTTTTGTGCTGTGTTTAATCTTTGTGGTGTCCTTGTTGGCTGAAGAGCAAGGAGGACTCCGTGTTTCTTCGTGCTATTTGGAAACGTTCCACCTGAAAGCCAAGGAAGCTGCTCATCGTATACACTGTGCAGATGTGTATTATAAAACAAAGCAAAACAAAAAAAGGCGGGGGAGGGGATGGGGGAAGGAAATCTCCAGGCTGCCTTGGCAGCAGGCTTTGAGTTAGATCATCGTCCCCAGAGGTGCAGAGGTCTTTTTTTTGAAGTATTTGCTGATTGCTAGAAGCAGGGAAGGACTTGCTCTCATGTACATGCTGTGAATCTCTGAACTCTGGGCTAGGGCGAGTGAATGAGAGATTGTATACACAAGGGTGTGACCTGGTTTATAACAAAAACTGTTCCTGACCCAGTTCATGTGCCTGGAGTCGGCTGTAATTTGTACTTCTGAAAGGGAGCGGCTTTTAACATTTTGGCTTTAAGAGAAACTTTTTTTTTTTAAGATTGTCCCAAGAGCCAGGCACGTATGAGTAAATTTAGTCTTATTTTTTCAGGATACAAATGCTTAGAATCTGAAGGTCCTAACCTGTGAACTTAAGAATTACTTACGTTAACATCAGAAGTAGTTCTCTTTTGTTGTGGGTGCTGCGTGATGAACTAGACAGGGGACTGAGCTAGGTCAAAGTGAAGTTGGTTTTAAAAACCATAGCATTTAGGAAGTTGCTTTTAATTCAGCCCTGTTTGCTTCTCCCACCCCCTGCCTGCTGCACTGCTGCTTGTGGTGGGGAATAAGAATCAGTAGCTGAATGGATTTGAGAAGACAAAAAGGATTGTGAAACTTCTCTGGTTTGGACTGCTCAGTGACTGGGCAGAGTGTCAGTGGAACTAAAGCATAACTATGGATCTACAGATAGAAGGCTGTGTTCCTTCCTGGGTTTCTTCCTGAAAGAAACAGAGCAGAAGGCTTAGTCAAGAGCTAATGTTAAGGCTGGGGGAGATCCCACAACACTGCCAAAGCACCTACTCTTCAGATGCTTACGCTGCACTGTAAGACGTGTGTTGAAAGCAGAAATTTTGAAAACTTGAGAATCTTCAATTTTAATTTACTCGAAATAATCACAAGAGGTATCTCCAGGATTAGAAAATGTCATTCAGTGCTTTTTGCGAAGTCACAGAATGTCTCGGGTTGGAAAAACGTTCTACAAAATGCTTTCTTAGAATGCTGTATAGATACTTGTTGCTACAAGTCTGTATCTGGTATTTTTGACAGGTCTTCTTAGGCACTGGAATGGGCTGCCCAGGGAGGTGGTGGAGTCACTGACCCTGGAGGTGTTCAAGGAATGTTTGGACGTTGTGTTGAGGGACATGCTTTAGTGAGAGCTATTGGTGATGGGTGGATGGTTGGACTGGGTGAATCCTGTGGGTCTTTTCCAACCTTGGTGATTCTATGATTCTTGCATAGTGTAGATATCTTTTCTCATTTGGAAAGCAAATGAGAAATTTTAACAGCAAAATTCATAGGGCTCATCATCTTAGAATAGGCAGAATTTCATTTTAATTCTTGTAAGATTTTTTTTTCTTTTTTTTTTTTTTTTTTACAAGCATAGGTTTTTATTTTTGTACAAAACTGGTTATTAAATTACATGACTGAGAGGGCCAAGAATTCTTCACGTGCCCTGGAGGTTTTTGTGTTTCTAAACAGAATTCACACAGAGTTCACAGAAGAAGCCAACTTAATATGGAGAAAAGCATGAGATGCACTGATGCTGCAAGTCAGGTGGTGTGAGTGGAGGCTCAGGCACTCAGTCTCACCATTTCCCTTTCTTCCTCCTCGTGCTCTGCCAGCCTCACTTTTTTGCTATTCCGTGTTACTGAGGCAAAACAACACAAACGCAGATGGTGAAAGGCTTTAGGCTCTATGTGTGCTGTTCAGAGTGCTTCAGAGGTTGATGGAAACCTTGTCACATGTTCTCTTACCTCTTTTAAAAATTCCAGATTAAGTTGAAAATGATTCCTGTCCCAGAAGGCGATACTGATATACTGAAATGGGAGTAGAAGATGTACTTTGTCAGGTATATCAGAGTAGTCCGACGCATTTATCACTCGTGCCTTCCATTTATGAAGATTTTCTATTTATCTTGAATTGCCACAAGCTTCCTTTTGCACTCTCCATCAAAACTGAGGTATCTGTGGCAATGTGTGTCAGCTGCTTTCAGCTCCTGTCTGTAGTTAGAACAGTTATATAAGGCGATTTATTTTTTGCTTCTAAACTTACAGCTTTCCAAAGTGATAGCAACCCAGGAACAAAAATATTGTGTTGCTAGCAACAAGTCTTTGTCATCAGGCTATTGTGAAGAGTTCAAATTGTGTTCTATGCTAGTGGTGATGCTGAAGTTCCTTTAAAAAGAAAATGAATCACAAACTATTGTAATCTAGGGTGGGGGTGTGGAGAGAGAGGAAAGGTGGATGGGTGATAGGGTGTCAGCACTTGTCTCCAGAAATGGTGAAACCAAAGCACTGATTTGTCAGAATTTCCACAGAATGTAAATTGGAAGATTCCTTTAAAGCATCTTGTCACTGGGAGGCATTTAGAAATGCTGAAGTTAGTTTTAGTCCAAAAATGTAACAAGATACACTTGTATATGTACAAGGAGCAAAATACTCTGCTCCTGGCTCCTGCCCAGCTGGCTTGCTGTGGGGTGGGGGATGAGCTGGTGTGCTCCATGGGAGACGTGGAAATGCCTTACTGTGGTATGGAAGGGTGGGTTCCTAAATTAACTAAGAAGTCTTGGATTATGGACACCACCTTCTGCCCTCGGGAGCAGTTAAGCGCTGCTGGAAGCTGTGTCCCTCAGATCTGGTTTCTGGTGGCCAGGCAGGGAGGCTGAACACTAGTGAACATGCCCAGATGGTGACAACCAAAGTGGATCATGCTTGTCTTTAATAAGATGTAATTGTAGACCAAAGCTATTAGACCAGTATGCATCTGATAAATATACTGTTTTTCCCCTTCACTCTCTTTTCTTGGTCTTTAACAGTACGCAAAAATTTTGAATAGCTATTAATATTAAAGTTTTTTAGTTGTGAAAAGCACCTATTGAATGTATCAGATCTGTTCTGTTATCCAGGATCAAAGCTTTTACTTACCACGCTAATTTCTTTGGTTCTTATGTAGTTGTAACCTTTTTTGTTGTTCTGAAAGGCTAATCCATATCATTCAAATCTGAACCATTTATAGAATAGTTATTCTAACAACTTGATTTTCTGATTTTTTTATTTTTTTTTCCCCTAGCTTTTTGACCAAAGATATGTGCAGGAATTATGCTAACTACTTATACCTCTATTTATGATGTATTTACCCTAAAATGAATTTTCCCTTTACCTGTCTGTAGTGGCTAAAAGGTGGGTGTGACGTAGTTGTCACTACTGCTCCTTTTTCTCATTAAATCTTCCGTGACCTTCCTTGTTTCTAAGCATCATTTTAGAAAGCTGTCTTTGGCAGTGTGTGCCAGAGATAAATTATCATGTTTTCTGCTGTTCTCAAACCGTTCTTTTCTTAAGCATCTCAGGCGTTTCATTTTTTTTAAATTCAAGATTAAGTTGACATCTGAAACCAGTAATATGGTATATGCTGTAAAACTGCAGTGAATATTCAGTTCTGGGATTTCAGATGATGCTTAGAGAACATATTTCTCAGAAATACTCAAATTACAGCTCTGCCTGGGTCCCTTTCTCATTTGATGCATTTGAGTGTATCTGCCTTTGTTTTCCAGTAATATTAAGTTTTATTTGCAGGCACTTTATTTAAAAATATGTTGTTTAAAATGTGTGATGCAGACTTGCATTTTACCCCCTGATACTCAGAAGAAACAAGTAAGATTGAAGTCCTGATACAGACTCCTGAAAAGCTGGGACCTTGAATAATGTTATGTTCCTGTTTATGCCCTTTTCTCATCTCTGACTTTCAAGAGCAAATAGAAGAGATCTCATTCCTTTGTTGCCCATACTGCCTTAAGATTTCTAAGATGTTATATGTATCCCTTCTGAACAGAGAAGTTTAAAGATAAGTAGCTATGTAATGCAAAGTAGCATACAACTTTTCACTTTCTTTATTCTAGGGAAAATATTTATCCCGAAGCAGAAGCCTGCCCAGTCTTATGCAGAAGAAAAAATTGCTCTTGATCCAGAACTGGAGGAAGCCTTGACAAGTGCCACAGACACAGAGCTATGTGACCTCGCAGGTTAGTGCTGTGGGTTTCTTTATTTTGAAAGTACAACTGAGCTGCTGCATGTTTAGAAAATAGAGATGTACAATTAATGTTAGAGGGTATTTGTTGTCTGAAATGTAGTAGAAACTGCTGTGTAGGTCAAATTAAATGCTAGTCTGTTTGCAGCGTATCATCTTTGTTGGTCTGTGCTAATATATAGGAATGTTTTGGCTTAAGATTCCTGATTTTAAAACTCAGAACCTTTCAGTTCATTCCTCAAGCTGGCTACTTTTTTGTTTAGTGTTTTCATGCACGTGTGTTGGTACGTGCTTATATTCCTAAAGCTTCAGTCAAGAATGTTTGGCTGAACTGCGCTTTTAACTATGATGCCTGAACCTGGTGAGGTTGAAACTTTCTAAGACATGAAAGCTAACTAAAAAGTCTTTTCTATTACATTAAAAGTTTTTCTACTTTTCTTTAAATTAAGAGATTCAGTGGGTTATTGTACTGGTGATCTGGTGTTTTATGGACTTCAGTTCTTATTTAAAGGAACTCTGCACTCTGCACCTAAGCTGAATTAGCCAGGGACACTAAAGTTGTCTTTTTTTTTTTTTTTTTCCCTTTTAACAGCTATACTGGGAATGTCCAACTTGATAACAAACAATCAGTTCTGTGATATTGTAGGAAGTAGTAATGGGGTTGACAAAGACAGCTTCTCAAGTAAGTATTTACACAAGTGCTAAATAAATGTGTTGTTTGTACTGTAGTGTTGTTACCGTAGTGTTAACTATTTTCTGTTACACTAGCATTTTTAATAGGACATTACATTGTAAGTTGTTAAGATGTTTGTAATGTTTCTAGTTGAGTTCTGGCAAGAGTGGAATTACCTATTTATGCTTGAAACTACTCTGTAGTTAATTCACTTCTTGGACAGATAGAAGTGGGCACAAAAATACATTTGTGTGCCTTTGCTTTTAGGTTTAACATGTGTGTTTGTAATTCAGATCCTATGTGCTTTCTGGAAAAAAGCTCATGCTCAAGAAAAGGAGAAAGGCTGTAAGAACATTGGAAGAGGACTGAACTTCATAAAAATATAGTCATATATTTTTATAAATATATAGAAATGATGGTATACTTCTTGGGTGAGAAAGAGATGTGAAGACTGAGGAAATGATCTTTAAATACAGTAAATATTTTGTATATATATCACGTGTACAGAGAATGTATGCAACTGTTTGATTACAATTGTATCCCTTACTTTTCAGATATAGTAAAAGGTGAAAAAATGTTACCTGTTTTTGATGAACCACCAAATCCCACAAATGTGGAGGAGACTCTGCAAAGGATTAAAGATAATGATTCCCGTCTTGTTGAAGTTAATCTCAATAACATCAAGGTAATTACCTGAATTATGCAGTAAATATGCTGTCTTTTTTTGGCAGAAGACACTTAAAGCTGTACAGCACTATGAGTGGGCACATTTTAAGTATATGGGCTTATAAGTATAGAAGCCTTCCTGCAAAATGTTGCAGTGTGCTTTAGCTCCAAGTTTCTGGCCTGAGATAAAGCAGTAAGTCATCTTGGTATCTTTTACGAAACACATACTCTAAAAGTGTCAGATTTTCTTACTGCCGAACCAGGTTTCTGTTGCTGCCAAGCTGGTGACAGTTCTAGCAGTTCACCATCATGGAGTTAACTGCTTTGAATCCTTTGTGCTTTGTGAAGCAGCGTGCTCTCAATTACTGCTATTGCAAACAAAATGGTATTTGTACCTAATATTCTTCTGATTCTTTTACAGAAGAGCTGTCAGCAATTATCAGCTCTTAAGAATTGTTCTTCAACATGACTGAACATTTTTTGTATACATATACCTGTAAGAAAACAGAACTAAACACAACTGACTTACTGCAACCAGCCGCCTGTCACTGCTTTCTGCATTGTCTCACTGGCAGCCTAGACTATTTGATGCTCTTACTGCAGGCAGTAAAAGAAATGCATTATTTAAAAACATTGCACAACAGTGAAGTACTGGCCAGAGTATTTAAAAAGGTAGCAGAACAAAACTGCTATTACAGTAAGCCAAGGAACTTGTGACTATAATTAATTATCTAAAATTATTCCTTTTACAGTTGGTTGGTACTACTTTGTGAAAATCGTCAAACTGTAAATCGGTGACTTCTGAGGTTATTTTTAACATAACAAAGAGGATGGAATTCTGTTGCTTTAGAGCTCCTTAGTGGTTTCCTGTGTGTGAGAGATTAGTATGGTAGAGATAGTAAGAAGAACGTTGAGTTCATGTAAGCTCAGTAACATTTTCAAGACAGCTAAATATCTTTTAACCCTTCTATTGTGGCATTGGCGTTAGTTAAATAAAGGTGAGTTTAATTTATAGAATTACCAACTCAGAACCACTACACCTAGCATGCTCTGCTACACATCTAAGCCTTTACTGTGAGACTGCTGGAGATCAGCGATGGTTAATAGCTTAGCATGTTGTGCTGTGAAGAGAATAAGGCAATGGAAGAATTTGGGGGTGGAGAGTGGGGGTTAAACTTATGCATCTCAAGAGACTGAAATGCTATTTTTATTTCAAGAACATACCAATTCCAACGCTGAAAGAATTTGCAAAAGCTCTAGAAACCAACACACATGTGAAGAATTTTAGCCTTGCAGCCACCCGAAGTAATGATCCTGTTGCTGTTGTAAGTACTTGTGCAAGTGTGCTTCAGTGGGATACAAGGGAAGTTAGGATGGAAAGATGGCAATAAGGGATAGAATAGAATCCTGTCTGTATGTGTGTGTGTATACATATATAATTTTTAATATGAAAATGATTAATTTCTTTTACCCTGTATTACATGTTTACTTTAGCAAACCTTTGCTGTATTGAAGTTGGTAAACAATTACTTGATGACTATACAGCAATGTATCAGCTGATGAGATGAATGGGGATTTCATTTTGCTAACCTCCTTCCTGTTTTTCTTTCTTTCCTAGTTGTTTAATTAATAATGTTCATGCTGTGAGTTAGGAGTATACTCAAAATTAACTACAAAGGAAATACATCTGAGGCTGAAAGTGCTCATCGCATTTTTCAACTAAGTTGAGTTTTGGTTGAACAGAATTGTAAAATACCCATTTCTCTGATCTTCCTGCCAATGATGGGCTCAGTGCATTGGCAATGAAAGTATTTAGTTTGACACAATTGAAACCGAAGTCTTCATCATTTGCTCCTGTTTTTCTGTACTGAATCAAAAGTAGTTCCTTATTTATTTGCACATAAAGAAGTAAGAAAACAGCACTAACAAATGTGCTGGGACAATCCTTTGCACTTGTTTTAGCTTCAATTGTTTAAAGCATTCAGTTAAGTGAATAAATAAACATTTGAAGGCTTTGCCTTGGGTGAATTAAAAAGTTCCTTTTCAGTGGAACAGAAACGTTTGTAATAAGAAGGTACAAACAGAAATGTTTGTAATAGAGGGTTGATCTTGGGGTCTGGTGCTTTTTTTGTTTTATGTGTTTTTTGTTCTTGCTTCCTACCAAATCTGTAGACACAAGCATTTTGAAAGTCAGATCTCCTGTTTACAAATTAACCATATCTAATTCTCCTTTCAGTTGGCTTAACCCCCCTTTCTTTGACCTTTACTTAGCAGCTTGCATTACTCATTGTGTGCTGTGAAAGCTTACAAAATGGAATTGGTCCAATATGCTAATTTCAGACAATTTATATTCTGTGTAGCTTTTTAGTCTGTAACAAGAGTAAGACAGGCCTTTTCTTGATTAAGTACTATTAAAAAGAGAATGTAGATAATTCCTGGTTGAAAACTCTCTTCAGTCTTAAGAGGTGAATACTTGCAGGGTTACACTATGCATCTGTGAACGTGTTGCTCCTATTGAGCTAGTTGGTGGAAGTGGTCATTGCTCTGTCCTGTGATGTACTGTAGCACAGTTCAAAAGTTTAATGGTACTTTCTTGCATTCAAAGGCTCTTGCAGATATGCTGAGAGTAAACACAAAATTAAAAAGTTTAAACATAGAATCAAACTTCATCACCGGAGTTGGAATTTTGGCACTGGTCGATGCACTGAAAGACAATGAAACATTGACAGAGATCAAAATTGATAATCAGGTAAGTGAAACTATGGTAGCATAATTAAAATCAGTGCTTACATGCTGTCTGTCCTTGTTGACTGAGTACTTTTAGGCTTCTTGTGATAAACATTCAAAAATATTTTAAATATCTTATGCCATGTGTGTTTGTCTTTAAGATTTTCATAGGCATCCATTTCAAGAAGCACTTCTGTGCTTCTTTGTGCTTTAAAATGCACAAAGATATGATAATGAGTTTGTGCCTTTTAGATTAATTAAAAAAAAAAAAAGGTATTTATTGACTAATATGATGAAGGTATCCTGATCTCTTTTTTATGAGGGATGAGTACACCTAAGCTCTGCTGTCTTTGTGTATTTTTCATTTAAATAGAGGCAGCAGCTGGGTACTCTTGCAGAAGTAGAAATTGCCAAGATGCTTGAAGAAAACACCAAGATCCTTAAATTTGGATACCATTTCACACAACAGGGACCTCGAGCCAGGGCAGCTGCAGCTATCACAAAAAACAATGACTTGGGTAAGACCTGTCAGTCGAGAGTAACTCTTAAAACTTGTGCTGCACGCATTCATTTAAAGCTGTTTGTTTTTCCAGGTTTTCCTTTCATATAACCAGGATGGAAAAAAATTTGTCAATCAGTTTCAAGTTTCTCCTGTGCTTTTACTCTTGTTCTTCTGTTGCTACTTGATGCTCCCTGTTTATGTTGTTGCAAGATGTCCAGATGCGTGAGTTAAGGATTTTTAGCATAGTCCAGAAACAGGAAGAACATTCATATTCCAGATGTGTCGCGGCAAGGGAAGAAAAAGAATAGTTTTGATTATTTGGTTTTATTCAGATAAGATACAGTCTTCAAAAAGGCCATTAATTTGAATTTATTAGTGTGAGATGCCCTCCTCCGTGCTAGTACAACCAGTCTCATTTGGAATGTTTGAGCAGGGAGGAGTGAACGCACTGTCATGTGCAGAAGTTGGCACAGTCACCTCTTCCCTTACAGCTCCATTAATGCACTGGTGCCTTCCCTGCCTCTTAAATGTAGATGGTAGCAGTGGTGTCTTTATTTGCTGCATTTAGTTTTGTTGTTTGGAGCTCACGTTAGAACGCTAACTAAACAAAACAAGAGAAAATTGGTTAATAGTATGGCATGTGAATGGAAATCTCTTATGTAATAGTGCCAAATACTTGGAGGTTTCAACTATGGCAAGTTAAAAGGAGGTCAATCTGTTTAAATAGAATTGGATTGTAAAATTCCATTAAATTTCATTAAACTTTGTTGGGTTAGATGCTTTGTGATGCAGTAAGGATTACACATCCCTTTGGTGTGAAAATGAGCCAGGCTGTTCAATAGCAGTAGGAGGAACTCAGGAAAAGATGTAATAACAGGGAATGCTTCTAGGAAGCCAGAGTTTGGTTTCTTGATCTGTTTCCCTTGTAGTAAAGTTTAAAGTGGAGGCTAACATATCTGAAAGAAAGAGAGGAAGAGCAACAGGTAAAATAGAGACAGAAGAAAGGCATTTAAACATGCATAAGTGTTTCTCAAAATTAATTCCAAACCAGTTTTTTTTTTTCTTGTCACTCCGTATTTCTCTGTCCTTTAAGGCTTCTCTTTTGGCTAGTTCTCATTTTAGTGTTTGACTGCTGGAAATCTATGTTTCTATTGATATCTTGCCTGTTTTTCCTTGCTTTCTTAGTCTGGAGTATCCGAGTAAAAATTTCTGCAAATACCTTTTCACCTCTTCAGCCCTGAAGCTACAGAGACAGGTTACTCTAAATGCCCACTTGGGTGTCAAGCACTGAAAACCGAGATGCTCAGTCTTTCAGTTGTCTTTGTACGTGACTTCTTCATACTAAAAAAAAAAAAAATAATAAAGTCTGCACCTTTCTCCTTTGTCTACACTGTGCTGTACTACTTCCCCTTCCTCCTTTGTCTGAAACCATGTGCATATTGCCTTTAACTGCATGACTAGAGAATTTGAAGGCATTCATTGAATATTGCATAAAGCCAGAGCAGCATGTGAGCGTTGGTGATTTTATTCATGGATCTTTGTTGCTTTTGCATTTTATGGCAACTGAATATTTTTATTAATAAATTGAATGCTTTAAGCTATTGAGCATAACATCTTGAAGGGTTTTTTAATTTAGTTTTGTTTCAGTGTGTATAAATTTGAATGTGTGTAAATCTTACTGGGTATTCTTGAAAGTTTTGTTTCTTTCAAAGCCAAGCAAGCAATAAAAACAAAGACTAACTTGTTAAATCTGCTTGCTTAAAGTAAAAAGATCAATGTTTCCTATACGATTCTCCTAACAAATATTTGAATCTGTTCTTGTGTAAATGGTGGATAATATTAAATGTTGATTACTTTAGGTTACTGCATGAGCCTTTGTGCAGCAAAGTAGGGGACCATGCTACATACCAATGATGCAGAAATATGTAATATTGTAACAAAAATACTTTAAAATACATCTTTTTCTATTTTGTTATAGTTCGCAAGAGAAGGGTTGAAGGAGACAGCCAATAGATCTTGCTAGAACTGTGTGAAGATTTCAAGGGTCTTCAAAGCGCGCTCCTCACGGTGGGCTTTGGCAATCTTGGACTGCATTTACCTGGGTTAGAAGGGAAAAGACTGGAAACCCCATTCCTTTTAAAGCAAAGCTATATGAATAATCAGCTGGTATGCATCACATTTTTCATAACCACACCAATCCATGTACAGGTCCAGTTTTTAATTGTTTTTGTTTGTTTTTTTAAAGAACTTTTTTGTATTTTAAGACCTTGGCTGTGCTTTCTACTAAAAATGTAATCAATTATGTAATTGTCTGTAGTCAAAGAATGGGACATTCAAGATCATTGGGCATATAATGACCCAATTGAAATGTTAGAAAATCTGGGGGTGCTCATTTACATGAAGGGGTATGTATGTTCTTGAGAACAATGCTTTAGTGATAATGGATTCTTCACACAATAGTTGGACTCATTGTTTAGAGCTGTTCATCATTGTTCATATGCACTGAAGGGAAATCTTTCACTATTGTCTTGTTTGTATTTTTTTTTTGTTTTGATCTTGATACTGTGATTAAGTGTAAACATCCCTTAAAAACAGGCAAAAATAAATTGAACTTTTCTTCCAAGAGATTTGAGGGACTAATTAAAAAAAAAAAAAAAGTGGGAGCCTTGCAAGAAAAAAAAAAAGTAAAAGCTATGCAAAGTGGGTTTTTTCTTACTATGCTTAAGTCCTAAAAGTCTTTTAAAATGTCCCAGAATTGTTACTTGCTCTGTATCTAAACTGGACACTTTAAGACTATCATGTGCTCATCAGCATTTAGTTTATAGCCTTTGTTTAAAAATTCTTATCTACATGCATAACTAGTATGAATTTCTCTAGAAGTAGTGGACAAGCTTTTGTTAAATCTACCTGATTTTGTACAGGAGAAACAACCTTAATTATAAAAATCAGTGTCCTAAGTTTCTGACAAACAGAAAATCCTTTTTTACAAGCTATTGCATTAAGTTGTTAATGCTTCATATAAATGTGTAACTTCTCATGAAACAATGAAGTAACGCTTTCTTGAAAGACTTGATGTTTGAAACACTATGACTTGCAGAAATTAACTAATGTGTAGTGTCAAATTTGCATAGTACAGTACTTATTCAAGCATTCCAAGCTCTGTATCTATGCCAACTAATAAGGCCACAAGAATCACTTAAATTTCTGTACGTAATCAAAGTATACATCTTGGAAATTATGAAAGTCTAGAGGCTCTTTGCTGTGGACCTGTTTGGGACTGTACCGTACCGAGCTTACTTAATGTTGTCATGAGACCATAAATTAACAAAATACTCTGAAGGACTGCTCAAATATATTTATGAGAACTCAACTGACAACCATTTTCATCAGAGGATCATCATATGGTGAGCATTTTATATAGAGGAAATGTATAGGACTGAAACTTTTTTTGCATCACGTTGTATGTACTATAAAAATTAACAGAGCGATCCTCTGACACTGTGCCTATGTGATAATTTTCTGCAAATGATGTCAGAGTTTATTCTGCAGGTGACTTCTAATTTTACTGCAACTGTACAGCAAATTCAAAACTATAGTGCCTTCAATGAAGATGTATTTAACTGGTTTATAACTGTGGAAGAACATATTTTTCCTGTTTCAAAATTGGCCTTTTGACTAATTACAAATAAATGTGTGCTCTGAAAAGCTATTGGAATCAGTTCTATTAAAACCAAAGACTTCACAGAGTGTAAGTTTGAAGTGATCTGACTAGTAGCAATAAAAAAAGACTTCTTTTGGTTTTGGCTTTTATGAATTTTCAAGAGCTTCCTAGATGTTAAATTTTAAGTGCCTGCGTAGTATGGATAAACTCACAAGTTAAGTGGTTTTGTTTTTGTTTTTTTCACAGGAGTGATGTATAAACATGGTCAAAGCCTGTAATGTGCTCAGTTGCCTAAAGCTGAATTTCTCATTTGCCAGGCACCATAATAATTTTGTGTCAAAAAATAGTCTGTAATGTTTTCCTTCTTTTCTTGAAGGGCTGCATGTTCATGAAATCTGTTCACGTGTTGTGATTCTGTGACAATTTATTTTATACTATCAAACAAGATTATGCAGTTATGTCCTACTTGAAGATGAAGGAGAAAAATGAATGGCTGGATTATGGAAATTATAGCTGAAATCTCTTCTTTATTACTTTATAGAATCAAGTTTAGCTGCTTCACGGTTAATATTCCAATCAAAGATAGAAGCCTCTAAGTTGTAACTCTTAGGTGTCCTGTCATAGGCAATAGTAGAGGACCTTTCTTAACTGGTTAACTGCTAAGAATTTGTTTGTTGGCCCTTTCAGGGTAGGTATCTGACAGTGGGCATAGAAAAATTCCCCCTCAACTGTTGAAAGACATTTTGCATGAACAGTTAAGACAGTTTTAACACTTTTGTACCTACAGTATATAACCATTTTGAAATAAATTAAAGAATTCCTGTAGCCAGGAATCATAAACAGTCTTTAGTGAAGTTGAATGTTGGGATTTAATCGTTTCAAGTGTAGTATATGACTTTGAGTATAAAAGTGGTATTATTTTGATAACTAGCTACCATAAACGCAAGGTCTTTTTCCAAAAGAGGTGGTACTCTTCTTCCAGATTCTTTTCCACGTTTAATGCAGAAGCCAAATAACCACGCATTGTTGATTTCGTTGGCTCCAATCTAAGCATGGAAACGTAGACTATATTCCAAAACAATTATCTATGTACTGTTGTATTTTAAAGAAATAGCCTCATTCTCTCTACAGCTTGTAGGCTATAAATGAGCGTGTATTCAATTTAAATTTCCATTGAGGAAATGTGAATTGAGTGTTTTAGCTTATCAGCACTATATGCTGTCAGACTGTAAAGCAGTAAAATTTTTGAATGATTAAACTATTGTATCATTTTGTTGTTTTTTTTTTTTTTTAATAGTACATAATAGTATACTACTAAGCTGTCTGTGGATCTCTGCCTGTTCTCTACATGAGCTCTGCTATATGGTTCACGTACTTGTAGCTGGTCTTGCTTGACAGAAGATGCCAGAGAAGCTCAGCATCTCTACAGCTTCTTGATCTTCACTGCCAGTCAGGCTTCCACACCTCTTGTATCCCTGAACCTCTAGAAGATGGGGGAGTGAAATCCCACCCCTTCTAAGAGCAG
>JAOWBP010050880.1:0-17471 GCA_028571105.1 Tragopan temminckii | reverse complement strand
CATAGGTCTTATACAGTATCAATTAACATAAAATAGCATAAATTAGCATAAGAACCTGTTAGATTAAGCAGTAGTATGTCAGTGGAAATTGTAGCAAGGCATCAAGTAACCATACAGTCCTGACAAACGGGATAACCTACATCTCTATCATTCCTAAAACATATTAATATAACAAACAAAGTACAAGCTGGAAGTAAAAGCATTAGATGACCTAAATGAAGCAAATTACTACATCACAAGTACAATTGTTCGTACCACTGAAGTAAAGAGGAAAGCTCTCTTCTAGAGAGCTACTGTCAGAGAAATTTTATATTCATGCAAAATAATCAAGGTGTGATTTTAATTGGTTACACTATTATTTCTTGTGAGCACATTATACATGTTTATAATTTATTCTACTGCACAAAAAAATATTTATTAAAAGAGAATATATGATTGCTGTCTGCATTTTCTTTTAAAAAATTGAGAAAATTAATTTTTTCCTGCCAGTACAACAGTATAGAAAGTATGACTTTAAAGGTGTTAGTATCATTAATGTTCAGCCTATTTTGCAGTTGCTGCAATCCAGTGAAAATCAGCCATGAAGGTGGTAAAAGCCCAGAACTTCCTCATGCAAATCTGATGACAATACTGTAATATATTATTATTATACTCTTAAACAATGCTTGCAACTTTTAACATTTCTGCACTCCAGCTCATGCAATGCTAACGGCGCCATTCAGCAGATGAGTGAAAAGAGAACAGATTCTGGCTGTTCGTCATGTTCATGGCTTTCTAAATCAGCAGATGGTGCAACAAAACAGACAGTTTCCTCATCTGCTGTGTTCTCTGTTCATGTACAATGTGTCTCAGAAATGTTTACAAAGGCCTCGATCTGTACACGAGACATGTCAGGAGAAGCGTTTGCAATCCCCTTATCATATTCCCGAACCAATCACAATAGCAATGCATCTCTTCACTCGTATAAGAAATCAAACTTCATGATACTAGTATGAAGTGGGAAAAAAATATCTTGAGCTTCACTGCTATGAAGCTATGAAACCACACTGTCGTTCAGTTGTGTGACCTCAGAGATACTCTGTGCCTCAGTTTTTCCATCAGCAATTGGTGATTCTCCTTAAAATTTACTGAGTGAAAAGCCCCATAAAGCTCACCAAGTTATTTGGAAAGACCCTCCAGAAATCTCTCAAGTGGTTGTTTATCACTAGGACACTTAATGGTTAAGCACTGCATCTAGTTGGAGAAGTATCTGTATATTGGATCCCTTCACTGAGTGCCAAGCACCTATTTATCCCCATAAATAGCATAAGCAACAGTAGCTGTTTACATCTTGTTGACTTAAAGTTTACAGCTTCTTCAGCCATGAGATTCACGTACATGATATCATGTTTCTGTATTTGCTCTTAAAGATAGAGCAATTCAAACCAGGAAGTTCAATTAGAGGATTTGATACGTTCAGGAAAATTGAAGCATGAAGTTTCCTATTCAGACCATGTAACATAAATGCCTGAGGATATCTTCTGGAGAGCTACTGTCAGAGAAATTTTATATTTTCCCTGATTGGTTTTTCGTCTCAAAGTGCAGTCATTTAACTGTCAGTTGGAGTTAAATAAAATGTCCTGGCCTCTAGATAATCATGGTGTAGCAGAGTTTTCAGCAGTCTGAAGGTACAGTTTGTCATTCCCAACCACATGTCTAGCCATTTCTGGCTCCAAAAGGAGCTCTTTTTACATTGGTCTTTATTTACTAGATTTTCTAGATAAAAAATACGCACCAGGGATTTATTATTGCTTGTGAATAAAATGCCTAAAATATCCCAGGATAATTACGTAGAAAGATAATGATCATCTTTAGTTACATATAGCACTGAAATAAATGCTTTATATAAATAAATAAAATATGAAGAACTGATTTTAATTCTGCAACATTCATTTTTGCCTTTCTTTCAAATGTGCCTAGGAACACAATCATCTAGAAGTCATGTTTGGTGTATGTTTAGTGAATGTCATGCTAAATGGAGAAGTGTGTTTGACAGGAGCTTATAGGGATTTGTATATGTTATAATCTGCCTGATAATGAGCAATTGGAATTAAAGTGAATAGCTTGCCATGCTTTCTTTTCCGAGTGGCCACAAAACAGTTAAGAACAGAGCCCAGTGCAGCATTTTATCTTAAGGCACATTTAACCTTGCAGAACTCTGTGACTCATCTCTGTAAGTGCCAGCTTTGATTAAAACATTGCAGTGACTTCTTTGTAAACATTTGGAGTTTTCCATTACTTTAAGTTCACCTGAACACTTAGGTAATATTTCTGGATAAACCAAAGGCCTGTTAAGTGAAATTTTAAGCAGTCTTATTTTTTCTGCCACGTACTCCTTTTCAACCATTCCATGTAAAACAATGTCACTCCAGTGCATGTGCACAAACAGGTACAGAGGATCCCCTCAGGAATTTGTGCTACACAAATGTAAATTCTGATACACTCATGCAAGACTGTTTCTATTTCAGAGAAAACCAGACTGACAACAGTACAACAGACTGCTTTTACATAGGGTAGACTTGCATCTCTATCTTCTTAATATTTTATGTGTTAGAAAAAAAAAGAATGATACCTTGAATACCACTGACACCTTTAAGACACTGATCTAGTAGCCAGTTGCTCTGAATTGAACTCTCACTCTCCCATCGACTACTGGTGTCACACTGTGCAAATCATGTATCACAGGGTTTTTGAAAGCACTTGGCACTTGCCTGAGCTTACCCTCAAGGAAGCCAGTGGGACTCCTAATTTGGGTAAGGTCAAATTTAGCCCAGATCTTATCACTTCCGAGAATCCCTACCTTAATCTTTCTGAATTCCAACTGTAAAAATTAGGTAAAAAATACTTTCCTGTGGGAATCACTTCTTTTGTGGAGCATTTTTTCTCTGTCTCGCCTATTAAACCAGCTTTTTATTTGAAGGAATAATCTCTCATTACCAATGCATGTGGTAGCTAATGTTACTAAGCTACATCTCAGATGCTGCCCCTGGCTGCATATCTACCACATGCAAGAGAAGAAAAAAAAAATAGAAAAGATAAAACACATTGTCTGAGAGCAATACTCATGTCAGTATTGAGGTAAAGCATGTTTTTATTATTTCAAAATTTTCATGTGTTCAGTACAAACGTTTTTACTATGTCCTATACAATTAATCCTTGATTGAACCTCTTCCAGATAGTTAATAATTAAAGATTTCTTTACAGTTGGTATGCAAACATTTCATCCATGCCTATTACACACCAATTTTCACAGACGTGTTCTTTAATTGGAGTCATTTATTTCTAATCTGCTTAAGCCTTTACTAGTGTAACGCTTGACTAAATATACATTAAACTCACTTACTTAAACTGCTAAAATAAATTTGAGTTGTATTTTATGAATAAAAATGCTTGACTGAATACATGTAATATTATTGCTATTGTGTACCCAACTGAGTAGAAATTATTTGAAATAGTACGACATATATCTATATGATAGGCTTGGACAAAAGAATTTGAGAAAGACTGCTGATGACTGTTTGGCAGAAATTATAAAATAAGAAGTTTTTAAATCTTTAAATTTACAGTACAGTAATGCAAGCAACGTGATCACCAAAAGGAGCTCTTCACAATTTTCATTAAGGGTGTTAGGTGTTTTCACTTTAAAATCTATGTACTGTTTTAGAGATAAGAGCCTCAGACCAGCTCCAGGCTAGGAAAATGGCTGAAACAGAAAAGAAACTTTAAAGAAAATTGACTACTCTGTATTTTGAACAGTGACTGAAGTGATGGCACAAGATTGGATAAAAATATTGTATACTCCGATCACACCCTTTGAAAACCTCAGAGTGAGATAACAAGGATGATGGTCTTGGAACAGCTTTTCAATGCAGAACAGATAAGGAGATTCCTCGGGAGGAAAAAGAGATAACAGAAGAACAAGGAAAGATGTGTAAACTGTGAGTGATAGAGAGAAAATATGTAGGGAACAGGTGTTCGCTTTTCCTTCTAATACAGGAAGTGTGGGGCTATCAGCACAGCAAAACATGGACAACAAATACATTCAAAAGTATCACCTCTGTGTAGGGTGCCCTTTGAACTTTGTGAAGGCTGAAAGAAAGTGCTGGAGAAGCATTATTGCATGCTCGCCCTATTTTAAAACTCTTTCCAAAGTATTTGCTACAGTCACCATCAGTATGGATCTGATCCTGTTTAGCTTCTTACGTTACACAGTTCACCATAGTTGGTCAGTAATTTCTTACTTCAGTTGCTTTAAAACAGTGCAATGAAGAGTGGTCCTGACAACTTGTTATTACTTTTAACAGTTTGCTGTAAATGTTAATCTATTCTAATCTATCATGTTTGATCAGCTCCTCTGTGTTCCCCATAATTAAAGCTTTTGTTGCAAGATCCTTCCTAAAATCCTGAAGTGAACACATCGAAAAATTAATTAGCTTTACTGTGATAATTTAATCTTCTTTGAGAAGATGGATTATATCTCATTTGACAGACTTTGTGATTATCTTTTGTGACCAGAGAAAGGTTTATCTAAGAAAAAACAAAGTGCTTGAAAAATTGGTTCACTATTCAGTATGTTAGTTCCCTCTTGGCAAATCTCCTATCTGCATACCTCATAACATACTTGTCCATCATTCTAGCCTGCTTTTCCTGATCAACTTGGTCCCATGGTGCAAAAGCATTTTAAGTCCAGGATGGTTTATTATCCTCATTTCATGAGGAGGTCCCACTTACAGTAGATCTTTCATCAGATTCACCCTTTCTTGCCGTAAGACTTTCATTTTCTTCAGAAGAAGCAAGATTTTTCTACAACAGATGTGTTTCCCATTCAGTCTAGAGTCCCTCAGCTTTAGTCAAGGGACAGTACTTTGTCCCTCCAGGTCATTCTTTGTCATTGTCTGCCCACAAAGCAAGTAACCATGAAATGTTAAGAAATGCTTTTCAACTGAATCTTGAAGGTAACGGAAGAAAGAAGGGCAAGGAATTATATGTATTTTTTAGCATTTGAAAAGAATAGGTTTTTGTTACTTTTATTATTATTATTTTTATCTACAAATTAATCCACTTGTTTTCTCATTTACAAACCACTCCTGCAGCCAAAGCCCATCCACATGGTTTGTTTACTTGTGTTTAGGGCTCTGTTCATATCACTCTTGGTGATCCAGCTTTTATAGACATATTGTATATAATGTGTTTAAGATTTGAACATCAACCAGAAAAGCTGATATCACAAGGTCGTAAGGTAACTAGCAGTATTCCATTTCATTTGTTGTTTTCCTGCTAATTACTGGTTCAATCTCCTCAAAGTATGTATTATATTTGTTATGTGCTATCATATAACTCACTGTTAGAGAGCATCCAATAGAGGGCTACAGAGATCATGAAAGGCCTGGAAGGCAGGATGTATGAGGAGCAGCTGAGGTCCCTTGCTCTGTTGGGGATTAGGAAAAGTTTCCTCACCAGCAGGTTGTCAGGCACCAGAACAGCTTCCCCTAGGCAGTCCCTTCCAATTTGAGATGTTCTACGATTCTATGAAGTGAGTCCATTAAATGTTAAAATTTGTACAATATAACCTTTGTTAGGTTGACTACCTAGACCCTCTGGGCCACAGAGTAAGTTAAACCACCATATATTGTACAATTACTGCTAAACTCACTGCTATCAAATTCAGAAAATAGAATTTTCAATAGCCTTTATCTACAACCTTCTTATGAAATGTATATCTACCATTTGGCTAGAACCTTTGTTCTCCTGATCCTTGCTTTGTTACAAACAGGCAGGGGGACCATGGTTGGTTTTAGCCAATCTGTTTTCATTGTTCATCTATCAATGTATATACACACACAACCTAGGTGCCTGGAAGAGTCTCTGACTAGGCTACTCAATGCTCCTGTACAAACGTCCACAGCACACATACAGATTAGCTCCACTGCCAACCTACAATGATCTCTGAACCAACACTGCAGGCAAGTTGTCATTGAACTAAACATATTTTTGATTTATATTTGTACAACAAATTCAGCTTATTACAATATATGATAGTTATTGTGCTTTTGGTGACCACTTCTGTAGCACATTTGCAGCAAACCACCGAGCATATCATACCCATGCCAGTGGTGCCATACATCTTCTCTCCTACTGCTCTTGAACTTGTTAGATAATGGAAGAATGGAAGCCCTGACTGCATACTCCCATGTTAAATTACACACCTGTTGGTATACGATTTATTTTGAACTGAAGCCACATCTCCACTCTCATTGCTGTTTTTCTCAGGAAGCACTAAGGAGGTTGACTATCTTTCAAAAGATGATACTTCAACTCTCCTAATCACAGCTTAGAATCAACAAAATTATTTGGAGGAACACTATTCAGCAGTTTGGCTGCAAACGCTAGCAAAATAAAAATAATTTTAAAAAGCTGGTAGGTTATTTATCCGCATATCCAGATTTTATTTGAGCAAATATTCTACTTGGTTATGCCTTGTGAAACAGTCATTAAAGATTGTTTATTTGTTCTGTGTACAAAACAGTCTTTGGAAACAGCAAGAGAAAAACAGCATGCAATGCCTTTGGGTGGGTTTTCATTAACTGTGTCCTAAGTCAGAGAGTTTTCTGTACCAACAGTCTGAGCTACAAGCTGCCAAACATTGTACAGAGAGAACTGAAAGCCACAGGCTACTTGTAACAAAGCTGCCCTCAGGGCAGGCTCTCCATGTTGGCTTTCTCACCAACAGCACAGATATGAGAAGGGTGAATGTGGGGATGGGTTTAAAGATCTTCACTGTAGGTGATGCCAAAGTAGCTGCACAATACTAGGGGATATTGCCAGACTTGAGTGAACCAGGCATTTGAGTTTCCATAGCTGCACTGAAACTTCAGCAGATAATAGCTGTTATTTTCAACATTGCTGCCCTCGAGATTTATACACAGTGGTTTGTAGCTGAAAAACTCCAGCTGTTCTTCATTAAGTCCCAATTCAACATAGTAATGAACATGGCCTTCCAGCCATCTCTATTTGGAAAAGAGAAGAAATATTCTTATTTCTATGTGCACGCCTAAGGTTTGTTGGTTTTTTGTGTGTGTGTGTGTGTTTTTATTTAGTTATTTATTTCAAAACAGAGTACACAAGCATATAATCATGCACTGAAAGTTATGCCTAAGCAATTTCAGAGCCAGCCAAGTTGCCCCAGTTTTGTCTGGGGTAGAGTTAATTTTCCTCCTAGTAGCCGGTGGTGCTGTACTTCGGATTTAGGATGAGAATAATGTTGGTAACTCACTATTGTTTTAATTGTTGCTGAGCAGTGCTTACACAGCTTTGGGATCTTTTCTATTTCTAGTAGGGTCCATCCAGCAAGGAGCTGGGGGTGCACAAGTAGCTGGGAGGGGACACAGCTGAGACAGCTGACTCAGACTGATCAAAGGGATATTCCATACAATATAGTGTCTCATTCAGCAGTAAAATCTGAGGGAAAGAAGAATGAAGAGGGATGGCCAGAGTGTTTGCCTTCCCAAGAAACCACTACTTGTGATGAGCCCCACTTTCCTGGAAGTGGCCGCACATCTGCCTGCCGATTGCAGATCGTGAAGGAATTCCTTGTTTTGCCTTGGTTGTGTGCACAGCCCTTTTTTTTTTTTTTTTTTTTTTTTTTTTTTACCTGTATCTCTACTGTCTTTGTCTCAACTCCTGAGTTCTCACACTTTAGCCTTTCTGATTCTCTCCCCACCAGGGGAGGGTGAGCAAGTGGCTGTGAGGTGCTGAGCTGCCTGCCAGTGTTAAACCACAACACATGTGCTCAAATTATTTAGTAAATCAGGACTTCTGTGATTTAATTGCACTAAGTGGACGACAGAAAAAAAAAAAAAAAAAAAAAAAAAAAAACCCAACAAGAGGAATAAATTGTGTAAGCGTGTTTAAGATCATGGGATTGACTCCAGACTGCAGTCGTCACAAGCCTCCTGAGGGGTCAGATTCTGTACCCTTGTTCGCACAGAGCGATGCCTGCCTCCATAAATAGTGTCATCAAAGCGAGTGGGCTGCCTCTGAAGTAACCTACTGAGTACGAACATGTGTGCTGGAGCCTAGCCCATGCTGTAAAGTACAAAAGAGAGGTGAGGGAAAGAGAATTAGATTTTAAACAGATACTTGCCACTGTTGAACGGACAAAGGAGATTTATTTGTTAACACTTAATTTAGGACATTTCTAAATGCCATGTTTTTGTGCGTATGAATAAGAACTAGCAAGAGCACCTTAAGGTAGAGGGAAGAGCTTACTACAGAAGCAGCTAAGTAACCTATCACACCTGTTGCATCACATGGTAATTACAGTGAAACAACATGAGAATCAGCAGTACAGAGATGCTGCACAGAGCAAACATGCAACAGATTAAGGAAACAGAAACAGAGCTAGTAAAACTGTAAACCTGCTGAAGGAACATGCTGCTGCTGTTAGGAGAGTGGGAGCCAGTTCAACACTCCGTTGTGTACTGAGAACTGGCAGGATAACAGAATCACAGAATCATCCAGTTTGGAAAAGACATTCAAGATTATCAAGCCCAATCATCATCCTGATCTACTAAGTCCCACCACTAAGCCAAGTCTGTGCCTATGTTCCATGATAATGTGGAAGAGTACCTTTTGGAAGCAGCACAACTGTGTGGCCTGCTTCTTCTGCACAGATACAATTCAGACTGGATACAAATGTCATGTGGTAAAACCAGTAGACACTCTTTCAATGGCCTTGCTTGCATTCAGCCCTCTGAACTATGATAGTGTAATTGACTCAGTGCCACAATCTGTGCTCTCCAACTCTTTGTCTTGTAGAAGTACCACTTGGGCTGACCCCAAAAGGTACATGGGCGCCCAGAGCTGGTTGTGCTGTTCACAAGCCTCGTTTGTGCCATTCAAGGTGCTGAGGGGCAGAGCAAGGATAACATGCAAACATTCTCTCTAGCAGAGCACACACCTGTGCTCCAGTACACAATCCTGTGCTTCTGTGCAAAGCAAAATCTGTGGCAGTTTACCTTGAGCCATTAACTGTGACATTTTAGGAGTAAGAATCCCTGTAGTGTGCCCCGGAACTTTCATCAATGGAATCAAGGCAGGCAGATGGAGATAGTAATTGCTTTAGCTATTGCTGCTAAATCTGCTGCTCAACATGTCTCACCCCCAGACAATCATTTTACAAGATCTGTAATTCAGCATTTGGAAGCAGCAAGTTTCCAAAGGCCGTAGCAGCCAGCACACTGAATGGGAGAAGGATGAAGTGGAAAGCATTTCAAGTCACATTTCTTACTTGGACTACGGATTGTTCCTTGTAGTCCTGAATTTCACACCGCCTGAGCCCATCAGTAGGCATGCATTTAAACTAATGACTGTTTTGTTCTCTCCTGTGGATCTAAGCTGCAGTCCTTTAATCCTCACTCTAGCAAATAAAACTGGGTTCAAAAAAGCAGCGGCTGCAGACTCTGGCACACAGTTTTAGTGCCTCAGCCATTACCGTCACCTGGTTTAAATACAAGCATAGAAATTTGGAGTGAATTAAATAAATGGTAGCTAAGAAAGCCCCTACACGAACAAAGAAGAACTGCAGAAGCGTATTGCGGACACCTGGAAAAGCCTGTCTCCTATTTGCAAGAAATATATAAACAGTGTTCCAGGGAGACAACTCTGCAATAAAAACTATGGCAAACAAACAGAATATTGCATTGAATAGTTCAAGAGGAATCCTTTCATGCTTTTTTCTTTGAGGCATGTGCTCCTTGAGAATTTTGACTGATTAAAACAATTCTGTTATATATTTACTTTGCTAATCAAATCATGCCAGTGATGGAAGGTTTTGTAGTCCTAGGAAAAATGCTTTGCAGACTGAATAGATGAGGTGGGATTCAGTTCTGTGCACTGGAATTGTCAAAACTCCCACTAATGCAGAGAAATGTAAGGAAAAAGCAACAGGTCAGATTTGTTTCTACTACTAACAACTACTGAAGAAAAAAAGTAAAAATAAAAAATACCTTGTTAAAGTCACCATGCCTCGTCTCAAGTATTAAAGGTAGATAGCTACACTTACTTGTATGAGCCATTCCTCTAATGAAATGAGTAAAGGTGAGCAGTATTACGACTGTAATAACTTCCCCAGTTTATTCACTATCCTACACATTCCATCACACACCTGAGAGATATAAGTCATGTACCTTGGGCTGAGGAGAGTACTCTGCCACATGTCCAAACAGGTGGATTTGAAAGAAATGCTTAAGAAAAGTGGGACTGGAGGTATGGGAATACGATGTATGGATGCTCCTATTGACTAGGAAACAAGAGGTGAGACCTGGTGTCCCAGAAACAGGTCAAAAAGAGGATGGTTATGAAAAGCAATGGAAATATTTCATTGTGATTGTCCCAGAATACTGTATATTTCAGAATACATCTGAAACATGACTTCCCCAAAGCCTGTTTAATATGTCAGGGAGGAGAGCTTTCAAAGTCCAACTCACCACACAGAATGCTATCACAGTGTTGATGCAACTACTTTAAATCTGGTAGTACACAAAGCTATAAATAGTAATAATTTAAAGATGAAGACTGCAGATACAATTAACTGTTAATTCATTCTAAATTGCATTTACCACATCGTTACGTAAAACATTCATCAATATGGCATTTATTTGTGAAATAATCTTTCAAACAAATTGCATACTTCAATTTGTGCTTCTAATCAGCCAGATGCACAATGTAATGTGAAGAGGGCAACTGGAACTTGTATGTACTATATCATCAACATAGATTAGTCATAATTAAATACTTAATCCATTTTATTGCTGCACGGTTTTATCACTACATGGTACCGCTATTGTTATTCTTTCAAAAGCTGAAGAACGAGGAAATGTGTATAGGAAAGCTTCCTTAGATTTCTCTAGGGACAAATTATTATAATATTTGTTCTTGTTCAAAAAGTCAAAGGATTTGCACTTTGCTTTACCCATTTGTTTAAAGGAAGGTTGTTTGCCATCTAAATATAAACTTAACTTCAGCAGTTACATTCTCTATTAATTGACTCATACTCAAGTCCCTTTATGTGATAAACATGCACAGCTAATAATCAATAATATGGCAAGAGTGTGTACAGAACAAATAAAAGAAACAGATATTCTTTGCCTGTGCTCGCGTATGCCAAGCAGAATACAAAGAAGAGCAAATGCTGAAATCCTTGAAGGTCATTTACATTAATTTTTTGACACACTCTGATTACACAAAAAATAACCTTCCCTCTTGTTGCTCACACGTGCTTGCCACCGTACCTATCCAGTTCAGTATATATACTTATTAAAAACATTTGTTCTCAATTCTGGAATTCACTTTCACAAAGCTTAGGGTTTATGGAAGATGGAAATGGTCCCTTTTTTATTTTCTTAACTGAATGTGTGTTTGGGGAAGGAGTCCTTCTACATAAACCCTTTCTCATTCTTTCTGTTTTCCTCCCACATACTGCTCAGGGGAGCTCTAAGGAGAGGCAATGTCTCTCAGCCTGCACTGGCACTGATCCCCCAAACTGGGCAGGCCCCTATACCACCCAGCATCTGTTTGCTCCTGCCCAAAACATCACGTTCCACCCAGAGTGTGAGAAAGCTTCTTCTGCCATGAGCAAATGAACCCCCTGCAGGACTTTGCCCAAGTGAAGGATACCGTGCCAGGGGGACAGACAGCTGCCCCTTCAGCAACCTCAAGAACGTGTTCAGTGCTGCCCAAAGCTGATGGCCCATTTGGTATGTTCACCCAAGTTCGCTGTACACCAGCACTTCCTATTTTCAAAGGAACCATGGTGAGAGGCCTCCCGTCTTTCAGATGCCATCCTGCAATCCCACATGCGACTCTTTGCCATTTCCAAACTCTCTCTCCAGTTTTCATAATTAAGGGGAAATATGCAGAGGTTCACCATTTTTTCTTCTGCCTGTTCAGCTGACCACGAGGGTCTGTGCCAAAAGCTGCACCCACACACCTTTCAGCTAGACCTGGGCCACTGGAATGAGCCACTATCATCCTTAAGAAGCTTTAGGAGCCAGAGAATTTATATTAAATGCCTTAACCACGTGCAGACTTTGAACACTATAGGACCTGTGCTCAGCCTTGCAAAACAGAGACCCAATGAAGAGGCAGTCAGCGTGGGTAAGACCTCGACCAATCTGCGCTACCAAAATCAGGGTTCCATGCAGTCGGGGTGCCCCTGCAGTCCCTGATGGTTGCAGCCATGGATCGTGATGGACTCCAGCTCTGCCCTCTGCCCATATTCAAGTCGATAAGGAGCAGACTTGCTCCGAAGACGCTCTGAGGGGAAGCTCGGGAGAGCGAACACAGCCCTCCCACGTGTCACTCCGGCTGAAAACAGCTCTAAATATAAACTTGTTTCTAAAATCCGCGTACACAAAATACAAAGACCAGCAAAAGGACAGGAAGTCGGTCGGGGCGGAGGAGCCGCGCTATTTCGGTGCAGCCATCTCCCCCTCAGCGCGCCTCGAGCTCGACCCGGAGGTGGGGAGGAGAGCCCAGCCCCGTGCCCGCAGCCGCCCCGAACAGGCAGAGGAGTGCGGGCTTCTGCAAGGGGAGAGCTACAGACGTGGCCCCCAACAGTCGGGAACCTCTCGGGGTGTGAGGAACAAGGGATTTGTATTCGCTCTGTTGCTACTAAAGGGAAGTGAAATGACCGCTGATGTCAGGTGCCCGTGGAAAAGCACGTAGAATTGCTGGTAGAAAGCCAACATAGTACGTCAGCTGCCTTTAGGTTCCTAGCATTACCGTGCACCGACCTCTTGCCCTGCAGCTCCTCGTGCAGGTGCTCAGACTTAACGTAAGGAGCCGCTGCATTTCGGTTGGGCGGCCACCAAACCGATCGTCACCTGTGCCGCGCGGACCCGAGAAAGGAGACATCACTGCGCTGCCTCTGCAGCAGCTCCGGGAAGGTCCGGCCGCTCGCCCCTGCATCCCAAAGCGGTTGCGGCCAGAGGAGATGCTTAAGAGATAAGAGATCACCCCGCCCTGCGTGCCTCGATGCAAGCAGCACGGCCGGAGCCCTGCCCGACGAGCCCCAAATACGAGGGGATGCATTGAGATAAGCAGTATCTAAGCAGTCCCTCTGTTATTTTTTTTTCTCTTGATTCTATTTTATCTTGTTTTTTGTTAAGTTTCGCTGACCCTTCTGATCACCAACTTTCTTTGTGCTTCGCTGTAAGGATCGCTCTCCAAGAACAAAAAAGAAACCTCGGAGCTTTGATAGAGACTCTGGATGAAATTAAGAACTTCAAACCCCAGATTTTTGAAAAGAAAAACAGATGTCCTGTTTGTTGAGTATAAATAACTCCGTACGTGAAAACCTTTTTTTTTTTTTTTCTTTTTTACACTGCATTAAATTTTATTTAATGCTGGGTGTATTTAAACTGTTAAAAAAAAAAAGAAAGAAAGAGAGAGAGGGAAGGGGGAGCAGGAAAATCTGCGGGTGCCAAAACCTCTAAATCTCCGTTCTCAAAAGGGAAGAGTCAAGGAAAGCCTTCATGCAGATGTAAGCGCCCTGATCCTCAGCGTGTGTCACACACTCCCCCCCCCCCCTTCCAGTCGTCGAGGATCGGGGCCGGAGGCCGCGGCAGGTGCCCACCCCGCCCTGCCGGGCGCATCCCGCGGAGTGAACTTACGTAAGGACGTAGTTGACGCTGACGATGCAGTGCGGGCGCGACGAGCGGCTGTTGTGCACGATGGTGGCATAGCTCTGCACCCACACCCAGCCGCCGTGCTTGGCCAGAAAGCGGTAGTACTTGGTGGTCACCTGGCCCTTCACCAGCACTGCGGGACAGAGAGGGGAAAGAAGGGCTCAGGGGGGCTGCGGAACGCCAAGCGTGGCAAAGGGATGAGGAAAGGGTAGCCCTGGGCATCCCCTCTCCCTTCGCTATCGCAAAGACTTTTCGGGGAGATCGAGGACAAACGCAGCGGGTGGGCGGGGGAGAGGGGGGGGGCTGAACCCAAAACTCAACGGTATCGTCATCGAGATTGAATTCTCTCAATGTGGCTTTGGGTTTTTATCTCTTCTCTTGACGTTCCCTTTAAGGAAACTTACCGGAAATTAATATCCTTTTTATACATCTATCCATGCATTAATGTCATCGTGATAGCGAAATAGAATAAAGGGCTGCTCTCTGAAGCAGGCTCACCGCTGCAGCAAATTTAGCCAGGCAGATATAGTTTGTGAGACTCGATAGAAGGGGAACAAAAGTGTTTGAAATGCACTGGCACAGCCTTTTCGGAGCAAGAAAAAAGACTTTTCCCTGAGCTGGATTCGAAGCGAAGTAAATGCCCAGGGTTTGCACAGGGGTGCACCCGCCACCAGTGCAGCCCACTCTCCCCCCAGCCTAGAGGTGGACCCTAACACAGCCAAAGCCCTTTAGCGGAGGGAGAAGGCAATGTGAGGTTCTCTGAGCACAGATCCTTACACAAGTGATGTGCACATCGCAGGTGGAAGGTGTCACAGCCGTGTACGTGATGGTAAAGGGTCTTCTCGATCAGATCCTGTGGCTCGTACCCGGTGAGCTCAGCCACCCTGCAAGGACAGAGCAGCCTGCATCAGCTGGGAGGAGAATAGGAGGGGCCGGAGCGGGGGAAGGGGCGAGGAATCGATGTGGAGGCAGCCTAAGCACTACCTGGAGTCTAGGAAGATGAGCTTCATGTCCAGGCTAGCCCGAAACATGAACATGTTGCTGTGCAGTTTGATCTCCGTCACGGCGCTGGGCGGCAGCGAGTGGCCCACGGCGACCAAACCGACGTTTTGGTAGCAGCCGTCGAAAGGTGACATGTCCAGGCTGTACTGGCGGATCTTCAGGTAGCCACTGCAGTGGATGACCTGCAGGGACACACGGCTGCTGGGAGTGGGGGCTGTGAACTTCGCCGCCCCGGGCTCCGCCCCCCATTCCCAACACCCCCGTCTTTCTGCTTTCCCTTGGGTTGGGATGTGGGTTTTTTTTTTTTTCATACGGAACTTCAACTCTCATCTAAGGCCCGTTAAAGTCAACAAGATTTTATTTATTTTATTTTATTTTTTTCCACTGACTTAAGTGGTTTTTGGACCACCTCCTAACTACGCTTTTATGATTCTTCTCCAAAGGGAAGACGAGGAAGTGCCAAGGCAGTTACAGTTCTGTAATGAAGAGTGGATGCGTGTGAGAGTTTACATGTGTGAGTGTGTCACATGGATAAGATGTATCTATTACACAGACAGAGCAGACACGATCCAGAATGCATTTTCAGGCATAGATTTTAGGTACGTTTCCTCCCTGCATATTGCTGCTATGCACTTCCAACCTCAGTTGTCTATTTTAAGCGTCTCTTCCTGGAGCTATTCCAACAGATTTCCTTATTCTTGCGCTACACCATGTCACAACGTCTCCCGCTTCAAGGTCGGAGAGCAGCCTGGGCTGCGCCCGGCCAGGAGCCCCGTGCGGAGCAACGGGAAACGGCCGAGCCCTCACTGAAGAGCTGCCCCTGGGGCAAGCGGCACTCAGTGCCACATTAAGGAGTGCCGAGCCGGGCCAGCCCGGGGAGCTCAATCCACGTCCACCCCGCGGTGTCGTAGCGGGGCTGCACCCCCCGCACCCACCTTGTAGCCCCCGCAGGTCAGCCCTGCGTTCCTCTTGGCCAGTACGCATTTCATCCGTAGGAAAAAGGACCGCTCGATCTCATACTCTGAGGAGAAGGGAGGCAGAGGGGAGGTGAGCGGCGAGGGAAGGAGTCCACGTCCACGTGGGACGATGGGATGTAGGGAGGACACGCTTTACCCTGCACAAAGTGGGAGTGGTAGGGCTGGTGGGCCGTAAGCACCGCCGTCATCTCGTCGTGGTCGGCGGGGTGGATGTATTCGTAAATGCTGTTGCCGGTCAGCTCTACCTGTGAGAGAGGAGGAGGAGGAGGAAGGGGGGAAGAGGAGGAAGGGGAGCGTTCGTCGCCGGTGCCCTCTCCGCATACGCCTCCCGCGCCGGCCCCCAGCCTACCTGAGACAGGCCCAGGTGCACCGAGGCTGTCTCCGAGATGTACATGATCTTCCCATCCGGAGCCACCACGAATATGAAACCGTCCAGCGTCTGGGGAAAGGGTCGGCAGAGGGAGCAACAGATAGAGAGATGGACACAGACAGACCGACACGTAAAGTACCGTTCTCCAGGGGGTTATTCTAGACAAGACGTATTCCCTTTCAGGCTGTGATTATTCAAAAAGCTGGAAAGAAACGGAGCCCTGGGCAGGACCTATAGCCGTGACCCCTCAGAACTCCCGCTGATGACCACCCGAGAATTTCCGAGCGCTGCCACCCCGTTTCTAACTCCCCGGGATTTAAGCCCCTGTGAAGCAAACGAGGGGAATGTAAGCTTCCCTGCGGAGTGAATAACGTCTGTGTGGGACGGGATGATTTGTCAAGCGCGTTTCAGAAGACGGAAATGGGGCTTCTGGGTGCGGAGGCAGCAGAAGAGACCCCCAATCTATTAAGGACGTGTCACAGCCCACACAATCCCACACACACAAAGCATGGATACAGTAACTCCAATATTCCTTCCTCTACCTGAACTGCGTTTGTGCAAAGGAATCCGTCCCGTCCCGTCCCTCTCCTCCCACTTTTCTTTTTTTTTTTTTAATTAAACACGTGAACGGTTAGAAATTAGTCACGGTGGCAACTAAAAGCTCAGAAGAGGGACTGATTTCTTTAATCGTTAATACCGCGTGGCTGTCGTTCCCAGAGTGGTACCTGCAAAAGATGCGATCCCAGCTCCCGTCCGACGTTATCCAGCGGGCTGGTGCGGCTGGAGTGACCCCAGGCTTCTCCCAGTCCTGTTCAGTTAAGACACACACAGAAAGGAAAGTGAAGAGGTGACAAACCCACTCCTGTTGGACTGCTGGAGTGAACATCTTCTACTTATTTATTTTTTATTATTGTAGTTTTGCTTGAACTCGTTTTAAAACAGGTATACATACAATCGTTGAGAAACGAGGATGTGATTTCCTTGCACAGGAAAGCCTCTTTGGTGGCTTTTTTATTAATTTCAATCTAACTCCTGTGGGAGATAAACACCTATTTTTTGGTTAACGGGGAAGTTGGTTCCTAAGACCTGGGCGAAGCGGCGTGCCCGACAAAGCTGCCTCTCGGGGCGGCCCTTGGCTGCGTGGAGCGCGTAAGAGAGCGCCCAGGGGCGTGTGCTGCCTCCCAGACCCCCCTCCTCCCCCCGGCCTCAGGACGGACCTGCCCTGTGCTTCAGACTCCGCTCTTTTTATGCAAAGTGAGAAGGAATAAGAGCTGCAGGAAAATTACTCGGCCGGAGTAAATCTATTTATAGGCAGTGCTTTTTAACGATGCTGTTGCTGAAATCATTTTAAACGGGGCATTTAAAACATTTTAAGCTTACGCCACTAAATAAGGA
>JAOWBP010050879.1:0-17475 GCA_028571105.1 Tragopan temminckii | reverse complement strand
GTGGCGGCTGCCCCTACACGCACCGCCTGCCGCGCACCCGTTGCCCCGCTGGCGCACCCAAGCCTGCACGTGGCCGGCGCGCGCCCCCAGGGCCCGGTTCGGCAGCACGTTTGGGTCCTCAGTCCTTCCGGAACCCAGCTCTGGTTTGCCGGTCCCGCCATTAGGTTGTCCATCCTGAGATGGTTTCGCCAACTCCGTCGTCCAGCCGTCCTTCTGGTGAATGTTTCCCCGAGCCCGTCGCTCAGCTGTCCATCTCACGGCAGTTTCCCCAACTCTGTCATCCAGCCATCAACCTCGTGACAGTTTCCCCAACTTGAGGGATGAGGAGGACGCGCACAGGCGATGGAAGCGAGGAAGTGGTGCCTGGGAACAATGCAGGGGTGCTGTCCAGGCATGCAGAGATGGGAATAGGAAAGCTGAGGCTCAGATGGAACTGCACTTGGCAAGTAATGTTTAAAAAAGGGGGGGGGATGGGGGATTCTACATGTACATTGATCAGGAGAGATAGGACAAGATACACTCTGTATCCCCTCTGATAAACGAGAAAACTGACTACAACAGACATGGGGAAGGCTGAAGTACTCAGTGAGCTCTTTGCCTCAGTCTTCACTGGCAGCCAAGTTTCTCACATCTCACATCCCTGAACCTCACATCCCTGAACCTCCAGGTGGGGGCTGGGTGAACAAAATCTCTCCCAGTGTAAGAGTGGAGCAAGTTCGAGACCATCTCATCAGTCTGTGTTCAAGTCCGTGGGGCCCAATGTCATGCATCCTAGGGTTCTGAAGGAACTGGTTGATATGGTTGCCAAGTCACTCTCCATTATATTTGAAAAGTTGTGTCTGTCAGGTGAAGTCCCCAGGGAGCATCACTCCCGTTTATAAGAAAGGGCAGAAGAAGGACCTGGGGAGCTACAGGCTGGTGAGCCTCACATCTGCTCCTGGAAAGATCATGGAACTGATCCTCCTAGAAGACATGAGGGATGAGGAGGTGATCTGAGACAGCCAGAATGGCTTTTCTAAGGGTAGATCATGCCTGACCAATCTGGTAGCCTTTTATGATGGAGTGACCACTTTGGTGGACAAGGGAAGGGCAACTGATGTCACCTACCTGGACTTGTACAAGGCCTTCAACACAGTCCTACACCACATCCTCATCTCTAAATTGGAGAGAGATGGTTTCAAAGGCTGGACTGTTCAGTAGATAATGAGTTGGTTGGATGGTTGCAGCCAGAGGATTGTGCTCAGTGGCTCTATGACCAGGTGAACGCCAGTCATGAGTGGTATCCCCCAGGGGTCTGTCTTGGTATTGATAGTCTTTGACATCAGTGATATAGACAGTGGGATCAAGTGTACCCTCAGTGAATTTGCAGACAACACCAAGCTGAGTGGTGCAGTTGACACAACAGGAGGAAGGGATATCATCCATAGAGACCTGGACAGGCCTAAAAAATGGACATACATGGCCCTAATGAGGTTCAACAAAGCCAAGTGCAGGGTGTCACGACTGGATCAAGGCAATCACAGAATTGTATACAGACTGGGAGAAGAACTCACTGAGAGCATTGCTGCAGAGAAGGACTTGTGGGTACTGGCAGATGAAAAACTGGACGTGAGCCAGCAGTTCTGCAGTTCAGAAGGCCAACAGTATCCTGGGCAGCATCAAAGGAAGAGTGGTCAGCAGGGCAAAGGAGGTGATTTTCTTCCTTTATTCTGCCACATCTAGAGTACTGTATCCAGGTCTGGGGTTCTCAGCTTAGGAAAGATGTGAAGTTTTTGGAGTGGGTCCAGAGGAGGGCCACAAAGATGATCAGAGGGCTGAAGCACATCTCTTACAAAGACAGGCTGAGGAAGTGGGGCTTGTTCAGCCTGGAGAAGAGAAGGCTCCAGAAAGACCTATTTGCAGCCTTCCAATACTTAGGAATTTTTAAGCAGGAGGAAAATCAACTTTTTACAGGAGTAAATATTGGTAGGACAAGGGAGAATGGTTTTAAACTTAAAGAGGGGAAAATTTAGATTAGATGTCAGGGGGAAAATTTTCACTGACAGGGTGGTGAGGTGCTGGAACAGGCTGCCCAGAGAAGCTCATTCCCTGGAGGTGTTCAAGGCCAGGTAGGATGGGGCCCTGGGCAACCTGACCTACTACCTGATTTAGTGCTTGGCAACCCTGTTCACAGCAGGGGGATTGGAACTAGGTGATCTTTGATTCTATGATTCTCTGACACAACATATAGAAGACTTTTCATAGTCTGCCTAGTAAGAGTCACTGCAAATAGCACATCGTGGCATGCATAACTTAGTTAATGCTTGTGCCACTTCACACACAGGACCACAAACACAGAGTATGATAAAGAAATATTGAACTGCAGACTGAATTTTGATCTTCCTGCTGGGCTGAAATAATCTTATGTCAGCCCTGGCCTACTCATCTGCACCAAGAGGAAACTGTGGCCTAATGCTCTTCCATGCTCCTGAGCTGCACTTTGCACAAGGACCTTTGGCCTCTGCGTCTATCTTTTGCAGGTGATTCAGCACTTTTGGGCTGAATTTTGGCTTCTGTAACTGACAGGTTGGCAGCTGCTAGGGTGTACGTGAAAGGAAATTAAAATATATATATTAAAAATTTAAAAATTTTAAAAGGCACTCACAAATTGGTGTTGACCAACAGTATTTAACAGGACTGCTATGTCATCCAAAACATAATTTCTTTGGGATGAGATCAAAGCATTATTAATGTGTGTGAAACCAAACACATTCAGAGTTGCCAAGTAATGACATTATTTAGGTGAAGGTCTGAGCAAAGCGTTCTGGTAATTTGTTAGCTATTCGCGTTGGACAATATGTTTCTAAAGTGATAAAAGTAATTTAATCATCATGTCCATGGTGGTATTAAATGTGGAAATCACATTTGCATCTTTTTGCTGCATTTGATTTATTCTATGACAGTTAACAACATCTCAAGAAAAAAAACTGTCATAGATCACCAGTAGGTAGGGAATGATAACTGATAGAGCTTCATAAGCAGTTTGGCAAAGCAGTACAAGGACCCCCTTTGGGGAGCCACTTACAGAAGAAACAGATGGATACAAAAGATGTTCCAGCAGGGCTGAAAAATGCCATGCACGCTCAGTCCATAGCTATCTGCAGTGAAGCACTGGTTGAAAGAGAAGGAGGTAGGAAAGCACCTGTTTGGTTCAGTAAGGAAAGCCTCTTCTCTGATCTCAATGTGCTCCTTTTACTGACAAACTGGTTCGCGTTTACCTCCAGGCAGCCAGAAGAGCAAGTCAGGTGGGTGCTCCCTAATTCACTCCAGGCAGTCAGGCATATTTCTTTAATAGATTTATATTGAACTAGATGATGAATTGATAGCCCGTGAGTTGATCTGACTGCTTTTGACTGAATCAGTTCAGGAGGTACTTGGAAGAGATACCTGCAATGAAAGCCTGGGAGCTGACAGAAGCCGGTTTGCAACAGCTGTGGACAATTTTTTCCTCCAGCAGCAACAGTGAGAACAAGGAGTGTTTTCTACAGCAGGAAGGTACAAGGAGAACTCCAAGCAGTGTCTGACCTTTTGCAGTATTTGGTGCTATTCTTGTTATCTGTAATCCTCCACCTCATTAATAAGATAGTACTGTAAATTTTCATTTAAATCCAAGTTTCAAATTGTTCTGTTTTAGAAGAGACAATCTGATACAAGTGCACTCTGGAATCTCAAACCTGAAGGAACTATTAAAGCTAGAAAAGTATTTCATAAATGTGACCATTCTGCTGTTGGTTTTTTTGAGGGCTGACTTTAATTCTGAGGTCGGACATTAGGAAAAGGTTGACATACTTTAATCTTATTTCATCTCCTTGCCTAAGAAAAGGATTTTTTCAGAGGAAGCAAGCAAAAAATGAAACTTAAGTCTCATTTTGTTCAAGATATTACTATGTCTGAGTACTTTAACGTGCTCAGAAATCTTCAGTGAACCTTGAGAACCCTGATATACCACGTGTAATGGTCAGCAGGGCACCTCTGCTCACTCATCTCATTCCCACTGCCAAAATTAACCACACTAGTAAAACAATAATGCTTCAGAGATACTGATCCTTGCTGAACTCCTACAGGGAGGCACTGACCTTGCAGTGTAAATTATTATTTCCCATTTAATGGCACATTTTATGCTTTCCCTCACAGAAGCTGATGACTGTCCAGCTGACCCTGTTATAAACCTTCACACTGCAACCTTCATTACTTGCCTTCAGCTCTCTGATATTTTTTTTATAAGAAAAAGGCTGGAAAAAATGCTCTCCTCTCAGACTGATCCTCTACACTTTTCTTTAAGTGAAAGACACTAGGGAAAAGAGGTTCTTTACTTTGAAAACATGAAACTATTTTTCTGCTGTGGTGAAGAAGCTGTAAGCACATGGGTAAATCCAGCTTGTCACAGGAGATAGTTTCTGACTTCAGTTTTAGCAATACATTCTAAAGTGTTCGTACTAAAGAAGCACAACGTCCAGTAGATTGCTGGGGAGAGGACAGAGAGGGTACACTCAAGTCAAAATGAAACCATCTAGTTGCCATAAATGACTGCTTCTGAGCAGTCATTTAGATTTGATTCTTAGGGGTAATAGACAAGGATGGGAAATTTCATTTTCTCATCTAAAAAATCAAAATGGAAAGAAAGAACAGAGAAAAAGACATAATTATGGGAAAATGCATATTCCTTTCACATAAATTTCATGATGTTTCCTCAGCAGAAAACTGAAATAACCGTGTCTAACCTCGGTGCCATACAATGATAGAACACCTCGCCCAAAAATCAGTGCAGTAGCAACGCCCGGGTCATTAGCTGCCTGAATTGTGCAGTCAGGTCCTGAATTGACAGCTTTCTTCTGTCCATCAGAGAGAGTATTCCTGGCAGCAGCAAAAGAGCTCTGTGACGGTGAGAATCATGCCAGCCTGCCTCGGGAATCAGAGTTCAGCTCACCATGAAAATGAACAAGGAGTCTGTGATGAACTGGAGAATGATTCACCCATTGTTCCATTTTCAATAGCAAACCCTGTGGGGCCTGCCCCTAAGCAACTTATTCTGTCAATTTGCTCGGCTATGTTGAAAACAAGTGATCTCTTCAACTATAGTTTAGCAGACCAGGGATGTGAGGTTACATCTGTTTTCTCTTTCCCCACCCCAGCTCCACGACTGTAATAATGAGAGTGGTTCATCTGGTAAATTCTCCAGTGATAGCGACTAATAAATGCTTTGTGAGGAAGCTGTAGAAGTTCAAATTGCACCGTTACACATGTGAAATGATAACTTGTTCAGTTCATTTCTTGTGGGAATTTTACATGCTGTTTTTATCTTTTGAGACTTTGAAAACAAAGGCTTTTATCAGTTGGCAAGCACAAAGCAGCGATAACACATGTCCTGGCCTTTCTTTATGGAGTCTGATAACAGATCTTTTCAAAAATCGTTTCTTTGGGGGAAACAGGGAAGCAGGCTCATGTTGGAGAGATCCAACAGTGCACACGACAGGGAGCTTCAAGCCAGCTGCTTCCAGAGCGACACAGACAGAAATAGTGACTCAGATCACCTGGTTGAGGCAGAAATTAATGCCTTGGGGCTTTAGGCTACCAGTCCAAATGTATCAGACCAGTGCAACAGTAACACAGTCTTGTGCAAAGCTTCAGTGCAATGCACTGAGTTGATTTGTTCAATTTTTAAAGTGAGATTAAAGTATATCTTTGCTTTCTGAAGCCACACCAGTTACATAAACCAGCCTGTAGCCTAATCCCATGGGCAGCTGTGTCAGCCCTGTAGTTACAAGAGGAGAGATTCCCTAACCTGGTATAGCAGATAATGTACTATGAAACCACAGCCTTTGGCTGCTCCTGCTGTCTTCCATCAGCAGCCATCTGCCAAAGACCTGAGGGCTGTCTGTCCTCCTCTCCTGCTCATTTCAGTGCATGTTCATGTGGGCAGCACCCAGCAAAGTGAAGGAAGTCACTGTGGCACTCCCAGCTGGACTGAGGTTGTGGAGTATCATAGGAGGGTGTTCTCCTTCCATTGCAATGGAGAATCAAATAATGGGTGGGCCTGTCCTTGTCTAATGAGCGCTGACACCACTGAGGTCTTGCTCCATGGGAAGGGCTCCAAGCACTACAGAGCCGTAAGGATACCTGTAAAGAGAATTAGACTGCCACAGGGTGTCCATAATTGTCTCTTTTGGCAGCAGCTTGAACAATTTGCTTCTCTCCAATTTTCACCCCACAATTCATGAAATTGATTTTCATTTTTCTTTATTTTACAGTACTGTGCTGAGAGGGAAGGATAGCTTCATATCCAACCCTCATCTCAGCCTTTGACCCAGAAATAGCTGTAAATACTAATTCCTTCCAACCCAAAGTACATGGATAAGCCAAATCTTCATTAGCATTGCTTCATTACAAGGAATCAGTGTGAATGTGTTTCACTGTACATCATCTTCTAATTTTCATCCTTGCCACATACAGCCTGAGACTCAAGTGAAAAATAAACAAGCATGTTTGTTGTTGTTGTTTTTTTTTTTTTGCTATCTTCTTCATAGCATTGCTTCAGAAAGATAGATTAAAGATCTTTTATAGCAAAAACAAGAAACAATTTCAATTCTACATCGTAGTATGTGCCTCCCATACGCTGACACAGGAACTACTCATGGAAGGAAAGGCTCTGCTTTAATGAGCGCTGGGGTAAATCACTGTTTCTCTGAACATGTTTGCAATGCACAGTAAGGTGACATGAGCTATAGATATCTCGGTATGCAGCTCATCTCTGTTCATTTCATTTTCATCGAGTACAGGCAATGTGATGCTCTGATTCCCTTAGAAATTTTGTTTCTTTGTTGCAGACTGAAGTTAACCTAGATGAGAAGGAGACTGTGTTACTTTGTGAGGAAGCAGAGGGAAAAACGCTGCAATAGCTATCCCCTGGTCTGCATAGCTTTGCAACCAGGAAGAGTCCGGGGTAGGACTCCTGCGCTCCCATCAGGCTGTAGGTACTTCCAGAAGTGCTGGCTGCACTTAGCCAGGAAATAGTGACCATTCCCTTCCTGCCAGGAACCTCCCATGGTGATTCCGGCTTTCTCTGGCGTCCACCTTAGAGGTTTGTCACAGACACCGCCTTTAGGCCCACAGTAGTAGAAGCTGCAGGTGACAGCCCCCTCTACCAAGTGCCATTGAAATTCTTGAACCAAACTGCCTTCCAGAACCAAGTGTCTTCTGATGTATCCCCTACAGTGCTGATTTCAAATCCCAGTAATACAGAAACTGGAGAACCGAGCGTTGTTACTGGAGGACAGTTTTACTCATTTTGTTTTGATTAAAGAAGATATTAGACTGCGTGGAGAGCTCAAAAATAATTCTTAGAGTTCTGAATGTGAATGCTAGTTTCCAGTGTCTTCACAGTAATTTAACTTCACAGCAATTTGAGAGGACATGATCTGAAGGAGGACCAGGAACCAAATAATAGGGCCAGATGAAATATATCCTCTCATTCTGCTGCCCTGGTGAGAGGTGATGATGAACTATAAATAAAAAATCCTCTGATTATGCTTCCTTAGAATATGGGCTGTAGGGTGAGGTGAGAGCTGAAGTGAGTACCCAGCAGAAATCATTAGAATAACAATAGTAATAATAATAATAAAAAAAAGATAGGAAGCATTCCTCGGAGAAACCACACTTCGTGAAGGGCATAAACCTTCCATAAAAGGATCGTGATACAAACAGCTATCGTCTGGTTCTTACAGCAAATTAAAAACAGCATCAGGATGTCATCAGACAGAATATTTACTAAAGGGCTTTGTGTCAAAACTACACAACCTGAGATTCCTAAAAGGGTTCTGTTTTTCAGGAAGCAAAAATTATTGTCTGAAGATTCATGTAGACTCACAGCTTCAGCATTAAATTCTAAGATCAGTTCCTTTAAGCTCTGTGGACATTTTTGGTCGTGCTTGCCTCCTGTATGGATACCTAAGACAGAGAGAGTTCAAGGACACATCCAGCAATTGATCAGCCCAACTTCGAGGCTTGTGAGCAACCCGGAGGAGTGCAGAACTGATGACAAGGTGGCCTTTTCACTGAAGCTCAAGAATTCCAGGATGTCCAATATCCTTTCAAAAGCCACTGCTTTTGATTGACTGTTTTGATTAAAACAGAGCCATAAAATTAGGTGGTTAGTAGTGAAAATAAATGCTTATATGGAAAAGACTGCATCAAGTCCTACAGTGAGGAGTAAATAATCTGAGAAGCCTATTTGAATGCAAAATATGTGAGTTTTCAAGGGACTGAGATGTGGCATTACTTGCTTTGTGAGTCAAAGGATTGTTTTTGTTCTGGTATATTAAGAAATCTGATGCAGGCGAGAGTTTAGAGGCCAGAGAGAAAAAGCACAAACATTAATCAAGGTGAAAAGACAAACAGTGCACACAAACACGTTCTTCTCAGACAAGGATGTTGTGCACACAAGATTGATTTGGAAAGGAAAAGGAAAACAGCAGAGTTGTGTTGCTAGATTTAGAGAGAACAAAAAAAATGTATCAAGACTATGTACCATGAAAATCACTTTCAGCAACTGAGCAAGAGGCAAGGGGGAAAAAGGAATGAACAAACTGTTCTCACCCTTGCCTTGTTTAAGTAGAAGAATACAGCAGTGTGAAAAGCTAGGGAGTTTTGAAAATGGAATCCTGGGGACGGGATTTGCCTTTCAATAGCAGTAGTACAGGAGTTGCTGTAATTATCCTGAGAGATTGTCAGACTGCAGCCTGAATGATTGCTGGAGAGAGCAGCGGCATAGTGTAAAAGGCTGTCTCCCTGAGATGAATGCTTTAGCAGTTCTTTAGTTGAAAGTTTATATTTTGAACTCATCCAAGGATATGAAAAGCCTGACATTAAGGAGTGATGTGTGTTTGAGCAGTGGAGTGTGATGAGAAATGTACTTCTCCATCTTCTGCTTTGCAGAAGGCATCAAAGATGAGTGAGCAGAGGAGACTGAATTGTTCAGCAGCAGACTATTTTCAGCACTAATTTCTAAATTCTGTCTAGGACTTGGAGTTTCTATTTTATTTTTTGATCTAGGTTCTAAGCAAGACATCCCGTGAAGAAGCCCAGCATCATCTATAAAAATATCCATTTTGCTCTAATTTATTCTGCCTTACACTTCTGTCCAGTAGATTTTCTTTTAATTTAAAGAAAAAGAGCTAAGAATGAATGTGTCATGTGATATTGTTGATTGCTGTGATAGAATACTGATATTCTTCTCATTTTTTTTAGATATAAAGAAATAGTTTTACAGTAAAGATTAGCTTGCCAACTGTTAGATTGATAATACAGAGTATTTCTGCATTTGAAGGAGATATTTATTTACTAATATTGCCATGACACATCTCTCTATCTTATTTGCTTGTGACTTGAATTTTTTTTTGCCTTTGTTTCTGCAAAATCGTAAGAACTATGACTGCTGTCACTGGGGTTGCAGTTTTGTAACGGTAAAGCACAGACTTAGCCAAGGAGGGGTAAACAGGTTTCAAATCATAACGGGTTCATAGATAACCAACTGCGTGTGCCTGATCCAGTCGTCATTTCTCAGGTGTATTTCTGTAGAGCAGTTGATAGGGAGGGGCTGCCTATGATGAGCTCTTGATGCACTCGGACTGACAAACACCTCCACTCTTTTGACACTGTGTCAGAGCAGCACATGCAGCCCTGCTGACTGCAGCAGAGCCTGACCCAGAGCTCACTGAACTGAGGGTGGCAACGCTCCACCATCTCCCAGGGTGCTTTGATTAAGTCCTAAAATAAAAGGCATTGAGCATTTTATTTACTGGAAGTGAAGGGGAAGGAGAGGCAGACAAGACAAGAAACCCATCTTGTCTCTAGCTTCCTCCATGTTACCCTCAGTTCCTGAAAGCCAAAGCTGCGGTTTGACAAGAAAAAAAACCTTATTTAGGACAATAATTCACACAATATTAGGAAAAATCACATTAGATTAAATTTAAACAAGACTACCTTTAAAATAGTTTGAAATCATTGCATTTTCTAATAATTGTACAGTATCTAAACACAACTATTTGCTTAGAATCATGGAATATCCCGAGTTGGAAGGAACTCACAATGATCATCGAGTCCAACCACTGGCTTCACACAGCTCTACCCAAAACCCAAACCCAACGTCTGAGAGCTCTGTTCAAACACTCCCCCAACTCCAGCACTCAAGGCTGTACCCACTGCCCTGGGCAGCCTGTTCCATGCCCACCGCCCTCTGGTGCTGCCATGAGGCCTCCCCTCAGCCTGCTCTGCTCTGGGCTGAGCACACTCAGGCACATCAGCTGCTCCTCACACCCCTCGCCTGTCAGACCTTTCACCACGTTCATAGCCCTCCTTTGGACTCTCCCTATTCACTTTATGCTATTCTTATACTGAGGGTCCAAACTCACACCCAGTGCTGGAGGTGAGGCCACACAGCACAGAGGGCACAGCTCCTCTCACCTCCTGGTGGCAGTGCTGGGCCTGGGGCACCCCAGAGCACAGTTGGCCCTTTGGGCCCCAGGGCACGCTGCTGACTCACATTCAGCTTGCTGATGACCAGAACCCTCAGATCACTTTCCATAGAGCAGCTAGAGCAGCTCTCCAGCCTTTCATTCCCCGGTCTCTGCACAGATGCAGTGCTGCCCTGCCCCGTGTGTGGGATCTGGCACTCGTCCTTGTTAAACTTCGTGGGGTTGGTGATTGCTCAGCCCTCCAATTTTTTGAGATCTCTCTGTAAGGCTATTCTAGCCTCAAGGGTATCAGCAGTGACTCCCACTTTAGTATGATCTGCAAACTTACACTATATATCAACAAGTCCTGCAGTTCAGTGACCAAATGCATTTACACGAGTAACGCACAGACACACCCAGGCCTGCTGCTCTGGGCAAAAACAGGAGCGCTCCTGGGAGTCTCAGCTGCAGAAAGCTGCTATTGCTGGCCTCCTGCATCACATATAGTGTATTTCTTCACTTCCAGGGCTTAAGACTTTCTTTATCTTTCACTCAACACTGTGATTCATAGTACATCCCAAAGACCTTGAAAGCTGCTAAGAAATGAGATATGAGAGTCAACGAAGGGACATAGTGTGAGAAGACAAAGCGTGAAGCTGAGATGATAACCTGTGGAAGAGCACAGTGGCTATAGGAATCTAACGAGATAAAATGCAGTAACATTACATTGCTGAGGCCAAAAAAAGAAAAATGAATTTACAGCAAACCAGCCATGAAAAGCTGCAGGTTGAGAGTGGCTAATAAACTATTTTAGCCACAGTTAGTTGTGTCTGCTAGCTATCCAAAGGGGAGACTGTGATTTTAATGTCATAAAGAAACATTAACGGAATGAAGAGTTTGATTTCTATGTCATCTGCATACCAATGATAATTAAATTGGTATTTGTGGATGAGACAATGTCATGATAAGAAAAAGAAAGGAACAAGGGCAGAGCTTATGAAGTTTACCAAAAGGAAGAAAGAAAGCCTCACTCAAGGACATGCAGAAAGTGATTAGATATGCAGGAGATTCAGGAAGGTAAAGTATCACAGGAGCAAGGGGAGGAGAAGTTTTCAAAAGAACGTAAGTGGCATTCTCAAAGGTAAAATGAATGTCGGTGAAGATGAAACTGCAAAACTACCTCACAGTCTTGGCTGAGAGAAGGTCTTAATTGCGTAACTCATTGATGACAGCTGTGACATTGAATATTATGTGCAAAATAAAGTCAGTCAGGTAAATAAAACCATAAAGTCCCTATTTGTCTCTGATAATTATTCAGAGAGTCTAGACATTGACCTGAGACATAGGCACAAACACTAATGTCTTCTCTAGTTAGGTGAGGTAGCTCAGCCTGGAAAGCTGTATCCAGCTTGTGGACAAGAGCTCATCAGACAGAGGATGTCTGCATTCAACAAGTACCTCTGTAGCAAATAGCTCATAAAGAAGCAGGCAAGAAAAGGAAAACGATTCATTTTTGGATACTTGAGATGTCAAGTATGGCCTTTCGGAGCAGTTTTAACAAAGCGATGCAATTTTGATTCTGTGCCAGGAGGATACATATTAGTTATTACCAGGCAAGTTATTTGCATAATAAATTAGGGTCCAAATGCTGCTGTTGTCAGTGTAATCACTTCATATAAAGTGCATTAGCACACATAAAAGAGATTTTGCAATGATGAATTAAATGTCTTCCCTTCTTTTCTCCCCAGTAAGTTATAGGAAAACATAGTGACGCACAGAAAGTGATAATGACAAGAAGTCCTTAATTGTAGCCGCAAGAAGAATACACAAAACAAAGCACACTGGAGACAGTAACTATTAATCTTCTTCAATATTTCCAGGCAGATCTTTACCTTCACAAATAGGAACTGTTCCTATGAACAGAACTGAAATTCTGAGACTAAATTTCATCCGTACTCCAGTAACTCCAAAAATTTTCTAGTGCATGAAGAATGCTATTCCTCTAAATCTCTCATCATGTAAGTGCTTGGAATGGCTCTCCATCCACCCAGTATTTCCCACGCTTTGTCACGGGAACACTTTGCAAAATTCAGAATGTTTGCTATGTGCAGTGGCAGCTGCATGACACTAATTTCTGGCACGTGGTTCCCCAGATGTGCTCATTGCCGTTTACTTAATGTGGAGCTCTGCTCAGGAAAGACTCACCTACACGGCTCTCTTTGTTTTGTTTTCTGGGAGTTCTCTTCATTCTGTATGCACACCAGCAGCCTGCTATCACTCAGACTGATTGGTGTTTTTCTAACCTATATTTAATATCTGATAGACATTTACTTTAATTGTTCCCATTGGGATCACACCATTTAAGTGATTGCTCTTCGTCTCAGCTCTCTGCTGTCATGCTGTATTACATTATAGTTTCTATTCTACAAGCTCTTCTCTATAACCCATTCTCATAATTTCTCTCCTCTTCAATCTCTTAATACAATAAAGCAACTTCCTGACTTCCTCCACTCCCTTATTTCTTTAAAGACTGTGAGTTAGTTATTTTATATCCACTGTCAACAGAGACGTGATGGAAGTCAACTCTCTCAGTCAAAAGCCAGTATTGAGACATACATTTGAGTCTCATTCGTATGCATGAAGCACATGCTTGTATTTGTATTTATGTGGACTGTAGGGTTCAGCACATTGGAAAGTTTTGTATTCTTAGTTCTGCCAAGAGGAGGAGGTGAGTAATCCTGGCATAAGAACAGGACATCACGATTTCCCAAAGCATGAAGAAAAGCAATATCTCAAAAGAACAAACAGTGAATGTCAGGAAAATCAGAAAAGTGAGTAAAGGGAGATTATTTCAATGAGGACAAAAGCAAGTCCCAAATTAGATTTGGGGCATAAAAACTAGTCTGGTTCCTCTTTCAAAAGGAAAACTCAGAACTCAAGCGTTCCATGACTATTTGACAGAGCCACACATCTCCAAGATAGAATAAGTAGCATCAAACATGGTTCCTCCCTGGTATTTTTCATAGTGCCCAAATTAGCTACCTTTTAGGATGAAAAGTAGTGTGTTTCCTCTGAGCTGCTTCGATTGCTTCAGGAATTGATAATACAGAAGTTTCCATGGAAGAAGTTCTTGATGGCATCTTTGGCCTACATCAAGGTCAAATACCCACAAAAGTTGTGGAACTTCCACCTTTGAAAAGTTTTTGAAGTTGGTTGGACAAAGCCCTGGGAGCACCTTACTCTAACTTTGGAATTAAGCCTGGTTTGAAGAGGAAATTGGGTTACATGGCTGCAGAGGTCTCTTCCAAATGTATTCTTTATATGATCCTATGGCAGACCTTTTAGGCACCTTGTAACACCCTCCATCAGTCATTGACACTGTTCTGCTATTTTTACCTTCTGCTTTCCCAGCTACACAGGTTTGATTTCTGTCTCAGAGCTTCCATCCCCATCTCCTTTTCATCTTCTGTCTCCTCTTTGTCACACTGTACTGGGCGAGAAGAGCTTGCTAACACGTGTTCAGCATTGCTCTTCACACTCTGACCAAAACCTTCATCCTTTTCAATCTCTGACTTTTCAAGCATGAAGACAAGGTGCCCACTGCACTTAGCACAAAGTTTTCGATCTTTCCAGCTCACTGACTCTATTGCTGGTCAAATTTTGAGGGGTTCTCCATGGTTATTTTCTTTAGAGCACGAGCCTAGTAGCACCTAGTTGCACACTCTCCACACCTTGTCACCATTCCTCCTATCCAGGTCTATTTTGCTCTTTCACACTCTTCCAGCACTTGGAATGTCATTAATGAAGAAGAAACAATTACTCTCCTGGTCTGCCTTCCAAATTATTTTTTCTATAGATCCTCTCCATCAGTGCTCCCCTTTACCACCTTTCTTTTCTTTCTCACAGTAGTGCAGAATGGTTTGCAGGCACAGAAACCCACTCAGGGTCATTGCAGTCCAGGTTGGAAAGGGAGGAGGAGCAAAGTACAGCCTGTAACATAGCGGTTATTCCTTTTTCTGGCCCATAAGCCAGTGACATTCAGAAAGCATTGCCCTATAGCAACCTTGTGCAGCAGCAGCCTGAAAAATTTTAAGAAAGGATTTACAGTCACATGCATAGGTCCAAGTATGTATCTGAGCTATTTCATTTTGGCAATGCTCTCCAAGTAGAGGTAATGTACAGCAGAGAGACTGAAAGTCTGCTTTTACCTTAGCCCTCAAATGTGTAAGATGAGGTAAATGCTGAGGTTGATCTTTTTGGTTTTTGTTGTTGTTGTTGTTGTTTTGTTGTGGGTTTTTTTTGTTCCAGTATTAGCACGGATGGCCTGGGGACCGTTACACCATTCTTTTCTATAAACTGCTTGTATGTTCAAGTATTGTCACTGTCCTGGTGCTTTCATGTCAAACATCACCTCTACTTGTCATTAGAGGCGGCAGCAACCAGTGGCCATCAGTGAGCACACAGAACAGACTCAGGCAGGTGGGACGAAATGAAGGGAAAGTGCTTTTATTGCAGCTTCCCTACGGTGGGACAGCAGTGCTGGAAGTTCTTCAGAAACAAAACAATGTATCAGGTCTTAGCCAGTGAATTTACAAACAATTTACAAAATTTACAAAATTCAGAGTCAGATCAGCAATGCAGGGTAAGAGAGAAGTGTTTGTCTAGCCTATGCCAATGCTTCTGGTGTTCAGAGAGAACCTCCTGTGTGCCGCCTTGTACCCTCTGCCTCCTGTCCTGGCACTGGGCACCACTGAACAGAGCCTGGCTCTGTCCTCATTGCACCCTCCCTTCAGGTACTTACAGGTATTGATGAGATCCCTCTGAGCCTCCCCTCCTCTGGGCTGAGCAGTTCTAGCTTTCTCAGCCTCTCCTCATAGGAGAGGTGCTCTGGTCCTTTCATTATCCAGCATGTCCAGGTCTCCCTTGTAACTGCGAGGCCCAGCACCGGACCCAGCACCCCAGGTGCCTCGCAAAGGCCAAGGATCGTCTCCCTTGACCTTCTGGTGGTACTTTGCCTGAGGCAGCCAAGAACACCACTAGCCTTCTTTGCAGCAAGGGTCTCCCCTGACTTTGGAAGAACCCCATTTGGCCCTTTTTCCTGTGCCAGACTGACAGCACCCATCCCTTGGGGCAGTGAATGAACTTTGCATGGTTTCAAAGCAGGAACCACACAGAAACTCCTGTCCATAGAAGTTCTGCTTCTTCCCCCACAGCCCCTCACTACTGGAGCCAACAGTCAGTGCCAGCAGCAAGTAGCGGTGGGATAATTCTGAAGCAAGGGAAACAGAAATGCAGAGAGGCAGTTAGGAACTGCCCACAGGAGCCATTCCCCATCCAGTGAATGAAAAAAAAAACAAGGAAATGCTGGAGATTTGTTGTGGTTAAAGAAGAAGTTGGCTGGATGGGACCTTGGGATCTCACATAGTCCAACCTCCTGCTCAAAGCAAAGCATATTTCAAAGGCAAAGCAAGGGGCTCAGGCCTCTGCCCAGGTGAATTTTGAAAATCTCCAAGGAAGATATTGCATGGGCAATCTGAGCTGTGTTCAGGGTTGATTCATGCCCAGCTTGTTGCCTACCAGGAACCCAGTTTCTTTGCTGCAGAAGTGCCACACAGCCAGACAGTCCCTCACCTATAGCAATACATGGGGCTGTTCTGGACCAGGAACCAGACTTTGCAATTGTGTTTGCTAAACTGGAAAAGTTCCTGTTGGGCCCACTGTCCCCTTAACACAAGGGAACAAAGCAACTCAACTTCTCAAGTCAGGCCTCCTACCAGTACCAGGCATTACCTTTCCAATTAATTCATTCTTCCTTACCAAGTTGGCAGGTTCTCTCCTCCCCAAAATATGACTCCCAGTGATAGCATCCCACTGGCCCTCTGGCCATCTCTTGGGCAGCTAGGCTAGGAGCTCAACCTTTAAAATACTGCTGTAAAAACAAGCACACAATCCTGCCAGCAAGTCCTTCCCTCTCAGTTTGAGGCCACTGAGCTAACAGCCCTTTCTATGAGCTGCTTCATCTCCAGGGAATCCCCCCACTCCTGCCCTTTCTGTTTATTTTATCCCTGCACAGCCAGAAAGTGAGCAAACATCCCTCTCAGCCATCAGACAGAGCAGAGACAGTAGCATCACATGAATAATCATCGTGTTTCTGTATTTCAGTCTGCACACGTATCAGCACTGCAGTCTCGACCATAGGGCACTGCACCAACCCCGCTGGGCTCAGAGGAGCACAGCTCCCCATGCACGTTCCTTCAGGTCTTCCACCATTCTCATTGCTTAAACATCACAATGAAGCAACACCGCAGACCCCTCATGCACATGCCTTTTCCCTCTGCCAGTTTTGAAATATGATGAGCTCTTTCTCCTAGATTCTTTATTTCACTGCCAGAGTACAAAAGTGCTTTCTGAGGCCTTTCACTTGGCCATCTCAGACTGAAAAACAGAGCTGGTCCAAGGACATGTAACCCATAGCAGGATGTTCTGCTAGCAAGGGCGTCATATCTTCATTCCTAGCAACAGGGAAATAGGGCAGAGAACTGGCCCTATTCCATCTGAAGACACTCATCTGGACCCATCATGCATTAAGGGTGGCCAGCAGGGAGAGGGAGGTGATTGTCTCCCTCTACTCAGCTCTTGTGAGGCCCCATCTGCAGTACTGCGTCCAGGTCTGGGATGCACAGCACAGGAAGGATGTGGAGCTCTTGGAACAGGTCCAGAGGAGGGCCACTAAGATGATCAGAGGGCTGGAGCACCTCTCCTGTGAGGAAAGGTTGAGGGAACCAGGCTTGTTTAGTTTGGAGAAGAGAAGGCTCTGGGGAGACCTCATTGTGGCCTTCCAGTACTTGAAGGAAGCATATAAACAGGAGGGGGAACGGCTGTTTACAAGGGTGGATAGTGATAGGACAAGCGGGAATGGTTTTAAACTGAGACAGGGGAGGTTTAGGTTAGATATTAGGAGGAAGTTTTTCACACAGAGGGTGATGAC
>JAOWBP010050878.1:0-17476 GCA_028571105.1 Tragopan temminckii | reverse complement strand
CTGGACCCTCTCCAACAGCTCCCTGTCTTTTTTGTACTGGGGGCTCCACACTTGGACGCAGCATTCCAGATGGGGCCCCACAAGAGCAGAGTAGAGGGGGACAATCACCTCCCTGTCCCTGCTGGATATATATATTCATATACACATATATATATATATCCATATATACATATATATGTATGTATGTATGTATAGTTTAGCACCATTAAATTATTTTTCAATTAAAGGAAAGTGTGTTCCTCTACTGCCAGCAAACTTCAGTAACATCCTAATGGTGCAGGGCTCCATGTACCTCTGTTAGATTATATGGCAAAGGTCTGCAGAGAGACTCAGGATGCTCCAGACCTGCTAATCCGGGGTCATTGCAGTGTGATAAAGATTAAATATCAGGAGCAGGGAGGAAAGCAGGTTGCTTTTTTAAAAGACTTTGCAAGTGGGAAATGACTTGTAAAACTATATTTTAGAAGCATACACTCAAAGGTGCAAAGCCATACACTCAAGAAATGCAAGAATTAGTGTTGCTTGTGTCCTATTAATGTTGCTCTCCATGCACTGTTATTATTATGCCCTCACATAATAGTATGTTATTATGACGCATACACTCTCAGAAGAGAAACTAACCTCTGGCAGATTTACAATGGAAACCAGATGCATTCCCTCTACGACATCTGCTAATACCTTATGTGACTTTCATTTAAGTCTAAAATAAATATTTTCCTTTGGGGAAAAAAGTTACCCAACTGGCTGCGCCCTGCCATTTTCAGTGGTAAGGCAACCTGTGAGTTCTGAAAAAATCCTTTAGGCTCAGTATATAGTGCTTTTTCTCATGCACAAAGGACCTAGAACTTTCAGTATCCCGTGTCAGTTCACTTAGATGCTATTGATCCCAGGACTGGGAGAGGAATGTGGAATAAATCTGATCTGTTTCCTTTCTTTTCTGGGTTGAAAGTTCTTAGTTGTTTCCTGAAGGGACTGACAGGAGGTTTTTGTTCTCGCATTTTGACCGAAAGCTGCTGTTGTCTGCCCTGCTGTTGCTCCATTCTGCTAGTAGGAATTAGCAAATTGATATATTAATTACCTAATTTCTCCAACTCCTCTTACTTGTAAACTCACATTGAAAAATGTCTGAAAATAGAGAAACATCAGCTCAAACTAGCACTGTAATGATGACTTTATTGCTAATAACACTACAAGCAGTAGTGCTTTTTGGAAGCTCAAAGTAGTTGCCCAGCTTTGGGCCTGATATTCAGTGCTCTGTAGAACTAAACATTGACATTCTGTGTAAAAGAAAAATCTGGCTGCAGCTGACATTGTATACTTAGCTGACCTCTATAAACACAAACAATTTGAAACTCAGATTACATTAAGAATTTGCTATATTGACAACATATTTACAACAGAAAAGCGGGACAGATCATACCTACAAAATTACATCCCTAATTCTCACTTATATGCAGCATTCCTTCCTCTTTGCCCTTGCAGTGCTTTTTAAGTCAAAGGTTTGTGAGTATGCCCACGAAACCACAGTGGCTGATCAGATTTAAAAATGAAGCTTGCAATGTTGTTCTTCAAGTGTCAGACACTGTTACGAGGATTTTCCTGGTGATTATAACATGTGGCAACAAGACAAAATCAAACATTTCTTATCAAGTAGTTTGCATCCACGCAAAACATAGCATAGATTGAATGGGTCAAAGTGATAAGTTAAAAAAAAAAAAACAAGAAAACTTAAAACAAGCAAAGTAACTTGGCAGGACACATTATTTTTTCTTCAGATTAGCTAATGGAAACTACATGCTACCAATGGGAAACCACACCGCTCCTCTGAAACTAATCACTTTTTTAAGGCAACTTAAGAATTAAGTAATGTGTGCATTTAGAACAGTGCTCTCTGTGTATAGTAATTCAAGACTATCCCTCATTTTTACTGATTCTTTGAAGAAAATAATTGAAAACAAAGATATGCCATGTCAGTAAAGAACATTGTCCCACAAACATATTTCTGCATCAGAATGAACTAACATACATGAACTCCTGAAGTCAAAACCATACTGAACAGGAACGATTCTTCACTTGGAGGACTGCAGGACTGGCTGTAAACAGCTCCAGCTTTACTTTTTTTGCACAAACGCTTCTAGAGGAGCAGCAATGTGCGTTGTTAAAATGTCCAAAAAGTCACCCTTGTAGAAGTCCAGGACATTCTGGGTTTCCTTTTGACCACTGTGTTCTGTTGCTTTTCTGTTTTCTTGATTTGCTGAGCTGCAGGATTCTTCTGTCTCCTTATACCCAACCATTACCACAGCACTGCAACTACTTCTGCGCCGAGATCCTCTGTGGGTGAGGAAGGGGTTTTGGTTCTTGTCAGGAAATCCCTTTGTCTTCCTATTGGACCTCTTACTTTCATAGTTCCTGAGCTCCATCAGCCTCTCGTTGAAATACTCTTGCAAAGGTTTGTCTCGGAAGCCACTGCTGTGTGCTGGTTGGCCTTTCAGGTAGCCTCTTGAGGAGCCCCCCATGCAATGGGACAACGAAGCTGTGTCTGGAAAACTGTTCAGCTGTGAGGAAGAGCTCTTTCCTCTTTCCCAATCCTGGAGAAGCCTGTTGAAGGCTCGAGTTTCTGGATAATTTCTTGATAACTGTTTAAAAGGGGAAAGAGAGAGGCAGGAGTGGGGCAGAAGGGTGAAAGGAATCTGAATTAAAATGTGCTGGTTTATGTAGAAAAAGATCTTATGGTTCCTCACAGTAAACAGCTGTTGGGAAAAGTTTCAGCTTCTTAACCTAAATTCCCTGAGGACTCTAATTCTAATCCCTCTGGAAAATAAATCCTCCCTGGAAAATAAATGCTTTGGTCCAAGGTTAAACAATGCTGAACTCTGACTCTGATGTACTGCTACAATTTTGTGTAGCCTCTCTGAAAACCTAATTTTCTAAAGGAATCTCTCACCTGTCTGTATTAAGAGAACTTAAGAGAAGTCTGTCCTTTTCAAATCTTGTTAGCCTGTAGCTGCAGTGTCCCATGATAAAAATGTACTCCTATTGTAAGAAATTTTTCTTCTTTTTTTTTTCCCTTTCCTTACTCTGCTGTGAATTGCAGTGTATTATTACCAGAAAAGCAATTTTCACTTATGATGTATTTCTACATCCTAAAACTGTGAAGTTTATTGTTATTATCCTGTGGTATATCATAGACGTACATGGAGTTTTTTTCTCCTTTCCTATCATAGGATGCCTTTCTCCCTGGCAACCATTTTAATACCTCAGCTACTTGAATAGCCAAAGGCCTGATTCGACTCCCATTGACATCAGTGGGTGTCTCTCCGTTGACTTCAGGGGAACACCCATGCTGTGAGTCTTTTTATTGACTGTGAGGGAAATCAATGAGTGCCAAAACAATTTGCTAGAAATTCACCACATAAAAGACTGCCTTTCCATGTCCAGAGTTAAATGTCCCCATGGCTCTTGAAGTTACTGCTCTGCCATTTCCATCTTCCTCACATATACTCCGAGACATCCCAGTCTGTCTTAAGCTACCAGATGGTTTCAGCTCACCAAATTAGGCTAGATCATGGCTTTTCCTTTGAAAAATCTTAGTTGTTCAGCTTGATGGAAGAACTGCTTTGCATTATATTACTCTTTCAAATCAATAAAAAGAAAAACTACACTGTCTGTAGACAGTAATGTTTCACAGCTGGACCATGGAACATTTTGCACTCATTTATTATGCCTGACAATGCCTTTGGTATCACGAAATGATCATTCAAGCAACTTTTCGCAATTGCTAATTAAGTCTAGATACTTGCTAACGATTTAGCCACAAATCTGGTTTCAGAGCCCAACAATGTCTCAGTGGGGCACTCCATCATCAGCAAGTTGGCAAGCTGCTTACTAATGAAAAATGGAAAACATCAAGCACAAACCAGGACTAGTGGGTTGGACAGGCCATGTAAACCAACAGGCAATCAAGTTTTTGATCTCTCACTATTCCATCACTTTCTGGAAGAGACCCAGAAAAATTAATGATCCTGTCTAGAGAGATTATACTTCTGGAGTAAGTTAGGTAACCAAAGAACACTAAAACTTGACTAAAAAGTAGTTTTCCCTTCCCACATTAAATCTTAAAAAATACATTTAAATAATCTCAACTTGATAATGTAATGGAGTACAACTCTTTGAAGTTAAGCTTTTCTATATCAAAACACAGTCCAAAATTTATTAGCACATCACATATCAACTTACACAGAGTAGTAAGTTGAAATGCTATGCATTTCAAAGACAGTTTTTGCATACAGACCTTAATGTCTTGGAAGCCTGGATACTCTGGGATGATGGGCAAGATACACATGCTAATACTGTTCGACCGCTTTTGCTTCATTGTTGTATGAGAGTAAGAGCAGTTCCTGGAGAGATGGGATTGTCCCAGGTCAGGTGGGTTTCCAGTGAAATGGAATGGTTTACAGTCTTCTATGTAGCAGGTTCTTAGGCACATCATTGAGGCTGGCCCCCCCATTTCAACACCACTCAGGAGCATTTAGAAGCAGTCTGTATTCCAGAACAATCTCCTCTTTAGTTTTTCTCTAATGGATAATCTCATACCAGCGAGTCCCCTGGCAGTCTGCAATGTTAAGTATCAGCAAACACAGAAGACAGACTAAGCTCTGAGCTGGTGAACTGGGCTCTTAGAGATCACAGACAAGTGATGCCTTTCTTGGGGTCAAACCATTAATGCTGCTTTTATCCTCTGAAAGCTCTTCACAGATGGTTGGTAAATCCAGACTGTGAACGTAAAGGGCTCAGGTGAAGGGGGGGGGATTTGCAGGGATTACAAAACTCTGCCTTCTGTCAGTAAGGTCTCATACTGTCATCTGATGCAGCCTGATGTGACTGCTGACGCAGCAGCAATTAGAGATGATCAACATCCCACAGGCAAGAGTCGTCACAGCTCACCATGGAGCAGACAGATCGCTGCCCTCAGGACTAGGAGTTCCCTGATAACAAAACATTAAGGGCTTTTTCTCAGAGAGGCACAAGGTGAGTAAATCAACATAACCAACAGGTAAAGAAAGACATATATACAACTATAACAACAACAAAAGAAATCTTCCAACAAATCCTCTGCTATAGGACTTCCTCAGTGTGGCTGGAAATTAACTGATGATCCAAACTTCCTTCTCTTCGTGTATCTGTGTCTTATATGTAACTGGGGAGGGACGCACAGCCTCCAAGCAGCCATGGTAAGAGACCACGGTAAGAGCAAGACTCCTTTCAGGTAGGGCTGTGAAAGTGTTCACAGTAAGAGTGATAGAATCACAGGAGTATTAATGCTGGAAAAAACCACTAAGATCACCAAGTCCAAACACTGACCCATCACCACCATGCCCACCTAAGAAACAGTAGTTGACCTGAACAGCTTGCAACCTACCAGCTGTAAAGAGCTTTGGATCTTATCAATGAGAGCATCAGCTGGATTTGGGTCAGTGCGTTGGGCTGTCTGCAGCTGGAGCTTGGCAGGCTGATGGCAGAACTCCCCAAAGCGATGCCCACCTCACTGTTGGGCAAAAGCAGGTCAGGTGTAAGAAAAGAACTTGTATAAAGAGTTACACACAGATCTTCAATATCTGAGTGCAAAGATGCAACTGTTTTTTACCTGCTCTGGCTCTGGCATTTTTGATTTCAGAGTAAAATAATTCTCAGGCAGATATCAAAGCACTCAATGTGAGAAACCACACCCACACACCACAAAGCAGTGTCTGTGTCCATAGCTCCATAGAAGCCACAGAGAAACTCACACACAAGGCTGGTGATATCAATTTTCATGTAGAGATGTCGCACCACTCACAAGGTAATAGAAGGATAAATCATTCTGATGCAGCCCTATTCTCTGAGCCAGCACTGTTTTTCAAGTACGTTCCAGGCAAACCTGAACCACTAAGTCACCATGGACAGGTGGGAGGTGGGTCCGGCCTGTGAGTCTTCATGCCATGTCACCAGCTCTAAACTGCTTCAACCACACAGAAACAAGTGGTCTGTAGCCTGACTGACGCCAGAACGTGTCTTACACTTTAAAGAGAAGGGGGAGAAAAAACGCGGCAACAGCAGGAGTCAAATTAATTTCAGAAAGCAATATTATTTCACAGATTCATGGCCTAAAGTTGTCATCTGATTAACAGAAGTAAGAGCGGTGCCAAATAACTGCCATTAACACAGTTGCTTTAGGAGATGTGATATATTTTAAGTGTAGAGGCTTTACAGGGGGCCTGCAAAAGTACCAGCTTTTGTAGATACGTAAAGAGTTCCCTCTTTCCATTTAAGCTTACAGCTCTAAATCATTTGCCTCATGGAAGTGAGACACCAGCAGCTTTCAGTCGGTAATTGCTCATTGTGCTTAATGAGTATGACAAGTGCTACAGAGAATGCGCTACATGAATGGAGCCTTAACAACGTCCCACTTCCTGCTTTAATCGCAGGTTCTACTCCCACAGTGTAAAATCAGAGCTCCAGGAGTTTCTTACGATCTCTCATTCCCTCTTTTACAGTATCATTACTGCATACGGTGGGGCCAGTGCACTTCAGTCTTCAGCAAAGCTCTTTCTATTGTTGTTTAACATAAAACTTTATCCTTTGATTCTCTGGTGAAAAGAAACATGTCTTTCAGCAGTGTGTAGGCTTCATAGTTACCTATCTTATATCCCAATCCTTACGCTCTTTTAAATAGATTTTTTTTTTTAAAGGATAATTGCATTCTTACACAATTCCTCCCGTCACATAAGCTAGTATTGTTTATTGTGGTTTGTATAAACAGGTTGTGGCCATAAGTCTCAGGTTTTTTGCCTTGGGAGTAGATCACACAAAAGAAAATTCATGCAAGGAATTATTTAAGTTTCTATGACCTCCACTTCTGCTAAATGTTTGCATTTTCTCCACTATCTCTTCAACAAATAAGAACTGCCCTATTTTTATTAACAACATTTAAGTATTATAAGCAAGGCAAATGATTTATAACATTTCCGCACAAGGGATATGTTTGATTTTTCAAAGTACCACTGAATGACATAAATGATGATAGAAACCCAAACCAAGTCCAAAACCAGATTCAAAACCAGGCTGTAAATATATTGCGTTATAGATTTCACAAATAAAATCTGCACCCAAAGGAAAAGCTATGCTTATTGAATAATTATTTCCATCAGTGTGGTGAATATTTCCTTGTGTTTATTGTATAACAATGTTCCTAATATTTCAGTACCCCCAGCATCACCCCCATGCCTCACTCTGTCTCTGTATGGTGTGCAGCAGGGAGCATCAGGCTGTTGCCATACACTTCAACCTGCCCACCCCAACACGGGCTGCTCTTCTAACAAAAATCCCAAGTGTGGCAGCTGTAGGCCTCAGCTGTAGGTGAGCAAAAGCAGTGCCATCCATCAGCAGCCCTCCCTGAGATGTGCGCTCAGATATTGAAGATCTGTGTGTAACTCTACACAAGTTCTTTTCTTACGCCTGTGCAGGGAAGGGCAGAGTCACTTCTGAACCTTGCCCAGCTCCAGCAGGATACGCACAGCTCCCAAAGCTCACTGGGCAGCTGAAGCCAGGAGCAATACAAAGTGGTGGGAAAGAGGAGAGTTCAGCCCACCAGCCCCATGACTTACTGACCAGGGATATGAACAGGCTCTACCAGTAAGCATGAAGTGAAGTATTTCATCTACAGAGCAGCTGCTCCTTGCCTGGAGATCACCAGTGGTGGTTGTGAGCAGGGGGGGAATTGCAAAATGTTGAGTCAAAATGTATGGCTTCTGAGGTCCCTGGTTCCTCATTAAGAAAAGGCTTTGGTCTAGCTCTAAAAAGAAGCCTGAACTGTGTCACTGCTTCTACATTCAGACTTCCCCTAATCCTGGGCAAGATGACTGTGTGCCTTCTGCCAGTATCTGCCCTCCACTGGCAAAAAAAAAAAGTGTGTGTGTGCATGAATCTATACACCCGTTTTACATGGCAATCAAAGCTCTGATCTCACTTGCACTGTTTTGACCTCAGGCAAAGTTATGTGCATCTCTTTTCCTTTATTAGATGGCTAATACTCTTAAAAGAAGAAACAGATGGCTCCCGTTTGCAGATGTTAAACACTTGCCTCACAGGGCATGTTTACTACGGGATTTTCAGCAGAGACTCCTGTCCCAGAGAGCTAGATTTTTTGTCATAAGCACCAGTTTTAAGCCTGAAACAAACATCCACTGACTAGGCTGAGCCACTGTTACAATTATGGCTCTCGGTAGTTCCGATTCTCTTTTAAAATTGCTTGTAGATTGGAGTGCGGGAAAGGGATTAGGAAAGCTTATAGTTCAGGGAGTATTAAAATTGAAAGTCAAATAAGAGACAAACAAGGAATAACACATGCAATAACTGCACTCTTAGGAAAGGAAGTGCAATCTAAGAGCAGAGCTACAAGAAGGGAAGAGCATTTCTCAGCACTCATGATGTTGATCTGGGAACAATTTTCCGCTATGGGTGTTTGTGATTAATAGTCTGCTTTACACCCTGCTTTCCTTCTGCACAAACTTTCCCATGTGAGTACCTCAAACGGAGCAGACAGGTGCAACCCTTTGTGTCATGGAGTAGAGCAGCTGTGGAACAGTGAGTTTTGCCACAGTGTTTCCCACAATGAGGATTTCAGGGATTGTCTTTGTTTCTTTTCCTGTTTTTGTCTGAATACATGTTTCTGAGCTTCCTGCCTCAGTGACCCAAAGCAGAGGGTGAAGAAAGTGCTTGTCACCTGGGTCAGCAGTGTTCAGTGCGAAGCATCCTTGTTCCTGCTTGCAACAAGTCTGTATTACAAATGAATTCACCTAAACTGCTGATTCTGCTGGCTTATAACTCTCCATATCATTTAGGATGGTGCTCTAAAAGGTATAAAAGCAGACTCCTCCCTCTGTGGGGGATTAATTCTGCTAACTCCAGGTGGACACTTAATGATGACACAGACAGCTGTTTCAGAAGCATTACACTAATGTGCTTATTTCAGGAGCACAAAGTGCCTCATTGGCCCACCTTTATCCCACTGTGCCTTGTAAAGCAGGAGGAATTAGCAAATCTACCCGAGTAAAATCCAGGGTAGAGAAAAAATAGAACAGAAGTCATACCAAAAGTCATAAACAACATGGCAATTGCTGCACCAGATACATTCCTTTTGTTTGTATTCAGTACCTGAACTGAAAAATGAGCTACACACTGAGCAGATTAACCACACTGAACCACAGTGACAGTACCTTTTGCGTTCATTTGGGTACTTCACCAGCTCAGAACTACTATATTTCTGTCTTCCTGCCCTCACCAGCTGGAGGTGTTGCTTCTTGGATATGAAATAATGCAAAAGCATCACAATAAGGAATAGACAGCTTTATCAGCTGTACAAAGTGATGTCAGAAATGTAGAGCCAAAAGAGAGAGAAAATACCTTCTGTGATCCCCATATTTGGAAAGTGCATAATAATCTGGAAAAAAAACAGGTGGTTTCCTGTCTCACCTACTCATAGATGTTCTGATTCTCTGTCTGCTTTTCAGTTCAGTGGTGTTTAGTTAATTTTTCTTAGTGCTTACATGCTGTGCTTGGTAACAAACCTGAATACCAAGACACCATCTTCCTTCCTCCCATCAGTTCTGTTCCCTTTGACTTCCCCTCCATTTTCCCTCATCATTCTGTCTCCTGTTTTCTCATTCCTCACACACAAAATTGACTCCATTTGACTCTCCACTTTAGTTTCTGTTGCTCCAACAACCACTCCATCTAGTCTATCTTTCCCATGATTGGCCAAGAGACCTCTAGAAATGGTGGCCAAGAAAGAACACAATAGTGTGTGAACACAGCTCTAACACTCTGCCACAGCATGGCTCTCTGCATAAATCCAAGAGAAATTAAGTATTGATGCATGTCTGTAGTGGAAATGCTAAGTCACAGTTTGAAGCAGTGATTGAGCACCTGGTGGGAAGGCAGGGCCAACCCAGGGGAGGTCAGGTGCATACAATGCAGCTGAGTGTCCAGAAGGGCTGGAGCCAGGATCCACCCCTTCCCAGCCCTCATTTAAGGGCTGGCAGTGGTGGTGAGAGGATCTTGCTGGAGATCCTTGCCTGAGACCTTCTAAAGGTAAGCAGTTGCTTATTTTGTTTGTTTTGTGTTTTTTTTTTTCCCTCTTTGTTTCTGCATTTGGCCTTATCCTCACTTGCTGTAGCTTAGTACTCTGCTATCTTGCTGTTGTTTGCTGTGTTTTCTATCGCATTATAACATTACAATGTCACATCAGTGATAACAGGTTCATATTCTAGTAAGCGATGCTCTTTGCTCCCAGGCCAATGCACAGTGGGTGCCTGATATTCTGACTAGATGTTCGCTCTGGAAACAGGTCTGCTTGTAGCTCACTCTTTAGATAAAAGCTAATATAAAACAATCTCCACTATCAGGGCAGTATTTACAGGTCAATGAAAAGTGCATCCATTATGTCAGCTCTTATCAGTGCCATCAAAAACATCACCAGTAGAGTCAACACAAGAATAACAAACCCAAGTTACTTTCCCTAGTACTGCTCCTTTTGCATCCAGGAAAAACCTTATTGCTGAGACAATGTTGTTGCAATTGCTTCCTGCCCATCTGCAGAAAGATGTTGGTCATGTTTGCTTTCTCTGTCAGTGGGTAGGAAGCAGCTTCAGAGATCACCAAGACGTCACCTCTTTGTCTCCCAGTCCTACAGGTTAATTTTCCCACAGAAAGTGGAAGATTTGCTGCACTAAGTCCTCTAGGACTGGGGGGAAAAAGTGATCTGGAAGCTAGCAAAAACATATTAGCATCTAGCATCTCCTGAATTCCACATGGATTCAGTTATGATTCATGACTGAAACTTGTGAGACTGCATGAATAATATCAGGAGACCCCCCCAAATCCTTCAGAAACACCCTCCCTCTGTGCTGCTTTCCTCCCAGCTATCCCTTTCCTGTTGTTGCCTCATCTCTTGTGACATACAGACTACAGAGGGACCTGGATAGACTGGACTGATGGGCCAAGGTTAACTGTATGAATTTCAAGAGGGCCAAGTGTTGGGTCCTCTATTTTAGCCACAACAACCCTACAGGTTTGGGGAAGAGTGGCTGGAAAGCTGCCTGATGGAAAGGGGCCTTGGTGTACTGATGGACAGTCGGCTGAATATGAGCCAGCAGTGTGCCCAGGTGGCCAAGAAGGCCAGTGGCATCCTGACTTGGTGTGGTGAGCAGGACTAGGGAAGTCATTCTGCCCCTGTACCTAGTGCTGGTGAGGCCTCACCTTTAGTACTGTGTTCAGTTTTGGGCACCTCAGTACAGAAGGAACATTGAGGTGCTGGAGGAGGTCCAAAGAAGAGCAACAAGGCTTGTGAAAGGCTTGGAGAATATACCCTATGAGGAGAGACTGAAGGAACTGGGGCTGTTTAGTCTGGGAAAAAGGAGACTGAGGGGAGACCTTATTGCTCTCTTTCAGTATCTGAAAGGTGCCAACTGTGAGAGTGGGGTTGGTCTCTTCTCACTGGTGACAGGATGAAGAGAAGTGACCTAAAGTTGCACTAGGGTAAGTGGATAACAGGAAACACTTCTTTACAGAAAGGGTTGTTAAGCACTGGAATAGGCTCCCCAGGGAGGTGGTTGAGTCACTATCCTTGGATGTGTTTAAAAAACATTTGGATGTGATGATCAGGGACATGATTTAGCAGAGGGTTGTTACGGTAGTATGGTTAGGTCGTGGTTGCACTTGATGATCTTTAAGGTCTTTTCCAACCTGAGTGATTCTATGATTCTATGACCTCAGCTGGCTTCTTACCTTCTATGAGCTACAAGCCCTGAATCGGGGACTTGAGGAGGTATCAGTTGCAGCATGCCTGAGTTATATCCACTGCTCCTCAGTGTCAGCCTCTGCGGTCTCTGTCCTGCCCAGGCCGGTCAGGCATGAGTTCAGCCTGCAAATTCACTGCTACTAAAAGCGCCTTTCCCCTGCGGACACCGAGCAGAGCGCTGCGCAGCCCGGGAAGTGGCACAATGGCGCCCCCTGCCGGCCGCGCCGCTTCCGCCTGTGAACAACGAAACCTCTGCTCCCAGTCGCGGCTCCAGGACTGACTGAGCCTCTGACAAATCCCAGCACCAAGGTGGCGGTGAAGATTGTATTTCTGGCTTCTGTCAACTAAAATAGTTTTATCTAAAGTCCCCAAAATGCTGATCTGTTAGTGGTGTTAATTTAATGAATCCTACAGCGGATGCAAAAACTGTCACCTGATTAAATCAAATTTAAATTAGTGCTGTTATCTGTAGAAGTAAATGCGATTCCAGCCTTGGTGGAGTATGCATTTGGAAAAAATACTTGGTGGGTTTGGCTGTGGCAGAGGCAACCTGCAGCACGTCCACACTGCTATTAGCAACTCGCTGCAAGATGGAGCAAAATCTCCTTTTGCTGCAGGTCCTTCTATACCAGTACAGCTACAACAGGGGTAGATTGGTCTCGTTTTATTTTTTGTTTTGGTTTTGGAAAGCAAGAAACACAAGGAAAGGATTTTTTTTCCTTAAAGAAGCGCTCTTCTCGAGGCAACACTCAGTTTATCAGCCCAAGTGTCTGCCCTTGTCCCCGCTGCCTGAGCTCCCCAGCAGAAAGCCTGTGAGTCACTGCTTGTGCAGTGCCTCCCGTGTTGCTGAGGCTCTGACTGGTGCCTTCTGCTCTGCAGGACAGTGCTGCTCTTGTGCTGCAGTGGGAGCTGGAGGCTGACCAAAGCCCCATGAAATGGTGCGGCTGTTGGAGAGGAGCAGCTTGCTCGTCTTGCAGTGATTTTCCTCAGGGGTGACTGAGGTTCAGCACTGGTCCACTTGAACCAAATGTGTTTGGTGAGCTAAGGGAGTGGGACATCCTTCTAAATTCAGAGGTGTGATCCACCTGTTCTGACTACCTTTAACTTCTTGTAGACCCCTGAAGAACAAGGGTTTGTAAATACACGTTTACTATCTGGCCTCACTGCTGGGCATGAGATGGCTGTCCTGACAGAAAAGGACAGGCCTTGTTTCAGTGGCTGACAAGGAACCCTCCTGCCATGCCTGTCCTTGTTCATGCTGAAAGCTAATTGGAAACACAGTAACATCATCAAAGCTGCAAACTTCTTTACTGGGAAGGACTGAGGCTCACACCCAGAAGAACAGAAGTGCGAATGCTTTTCAGTCATTGGGGATCTCAGCAGAATAGCTTATGATAAATGTGCGTATGTGCTATGAACAAATATAAACCTAAAGCACAATGAAGGCTTGAGGGAGCAGTATCATACCAGGAAAGAAGAATGCCGGTTATTAACAGAGTATTACAGACAAGATGAGATGACTGAGTTACTTACTGTGGTAAAGAATGAAAAATGCCATTACCTTGTGCAGGACCTGGTGGCTTTCTCCCTCTGATGCCATGTCTGTGAGCTCTGGGGATGATCGTCACACTTGGTATCTGAGCTGTGCGGGCACACAGGCCTGCATGGTGGTCTGTGGTGGGGAGAAATGGGTGAAGGGACAGTGCTGGGCTGCTTCTGAGTGCTCGGGAAACTGAGGTAACACCAAGCGTGGACAGGGCAACAGAGCTAGGTGAAGTGCCTCCGAGGGATTAACAGCAGCATTCAGTCAGGAAACACAGAGATTCCTCAGGGAGCACAGTGCAGCTCGTGCTCAGCTGCGGCACTTCGGCGGGAAGCACTGAGGCACCTCAGAGCAGGGAGCTGCAGCGCCGTTTTGGCGGGAAGCACTGAGGCACCTCAGAGCGGGGCGCTGCAGCACCGTTTTGGCGGGAAGCACTGAGGCACCTCAGAGCAGGGAGCTGCAGCACTGTTTTGGCGGGGACAGATGTTCGGTTTATAGTTGATGCTATAGTACGTTTTATCTGCCATTTTCTCTTTGCTGCATGCAAAAAGTAGGAGAGAAAGACAAATAAGCAATGCACCACAAGAAAAAGATTTTAAGATTTTTAAGATTTTCAAATAGAAAGCCCTGGAAACTCCAAGACAGTGTTCCAGGCATCAGTGCTTGCACAGCAGCTAGGGCCTGGGGATCACCCAGAGCAAAACCATCTCTAAATGCTTTATTTATAAGCTTTGGAGGTGGATATGAGGGAGGAAATGTAAGTAATAATCCCAGAGTGTTTATACTTACACAAGTTAGGAGGAGGGGTTAAGGAGCGGGGCAGAGACCACAAAGCATTTGGGGTGGGAGAAGAGGATGGGAGAGAATGGTTGCACAACCTCTTGAAGTGGGTGCGTTGTTGTGCTGTAGCCCAGGTGCTCATAAATCTCCTGACCTGGTGAAGTAAAACATGCATTGGCACAAGATGCTGCTCAATAGGAGGTTGCTGCTACATACGTGAAATTGAAGTTGGCTGGACATATCTATGTCATGCTTTTAGAGGCTATAGTACTCAGTTCATTCCATCTACAGGTAAACTAAGAAATGATGGTGAGGTGACTAATGACACAGATGCACTGTTCAAATAGTCTTGTTTCCACTCTAGTCAATTCATGGGATCAAACCTGAAACTAGCTTGAATGCAGGCTAGCGTCCCTTCCCTTGTGTCACGTGGTCACTGCTTTGCCTAAGTTTTATTCAGAAAATCATTAAGGCCTTTTTGTATATAGACTGACTTGTTCCCTGCTCCCCATTTTTTTTTTCTTTTTTTCCTTATCCAGCTTGAGAGCTTTCCTGTGCCTCCAGTTATATATGCACACAGCTGAACCTTAGCAGCACAACCCTGAGCACAAGCTGCTCCTGGCAGCACTCAGGTGTGTGACTTTCCTGTTTGTTCACTCCATCTTCTTGGGGGTCAGTTGCACTGGTATCCCTGGGTATCCCTCACTGAAAATGCTGAGCCCTTTAGAAAAAAAACTCATCGCTTCCAAATTCTGTATTTCTGGCTCATTGTCTCTCTTCTGAAGTGGGGGAGAGGGGGAGCGAAAGAAGAGGAAAGAAGACCAATTCAATATTTGGCAGCTTTCCTCTCACAGAAGAACATTCCACACTTTCACATGAAAGGAATTCTTGGCAAACCAGAGCAAAGAGTCAAAATGACAAACACAAACAACTTAAAAAAAAAAAAAAAAAAATTGCCATTCTCAGTAGTTTTCTGACTGCTGCTAGTGGGTAAGAGGTTGGTTTGTTGCCTAATCATGAGCTCAGAAAAAGACAGTTCATCTTTAAGTTTACAGTGCTATTGGCCCAACTACAGAGGATAAGACTTCCCTTAAGCCTTTGCCCAAGGCCTAATGACGCCTCCAAAAATAACAAGTTGCCTTGAGGTTGGAAATTTTGGTTCATAGAGATTTTGTTCATGTTCTGTAAATGATACACAAATATTCATCCAAGTGGATGGAAAAAGCTTAGAAGCTGCATAATATAGTGAACAAGACCAATCCTGAGATGGAAATAATTTACTTAATGCTTTGCAGTGCTGCTGTCACTTCCAGCCATCTGTTAGCTGGGAAGTCACTGATAATCCATGGAGCAGTTTGGGTGATGAAACCTCCTGAAAGCAGAGATCACAAAGAGTTCACTTATTTCTTTACAGTAGAACAGGAAGTGGGTGGGGGAAAGGGATGAAAGGAAGAAACAGGCAGCTCATCCTCTTGCAGCTTCAGGATGAAAGCTTCAGTCTAAAAAAACCTATTAATTTAGTATCTCCTTAATGAGATATGGTGTCAAAGATGCACAGTGAGGAACAGTCAGAGGTATTCTACGAGTCCTGCTATGTTCATTAGGTAACAGCTTATAATTTTTAAAAGACAACCTCTTGGATAATCTTTGGATTAGAAAGAAAAAGCATTCTGGTTGGGATGTTCAGAATCCAGTTTTTTAATGGTGGAGTACAGAACTAGAAAATGAGCAGGAATGGATTTCCTATTGTTCGGGAGCGATATGCTCCTGTAGGAAACGTCAAAACTTTGCCACTCTGACTTGGTTGTGTGCTGAGCTATTTGGTCTTGGGGAGATGTGTTGCAGTGCTGTCTTTGGTCTTTCAATCTTTTTGTTTCCTAATCCCTCAGTGTTTTTGCAGACTAAGAGAAGGGCCTTGTGCCTTTTCTTTATAGTCTTGCTGTCTGGTCCCGCAGCATTTCAAGCATGAAAGTGACATCTATATGTTTTACATGCTGCAGATGCGAAGAGCAGCTAAACCTGTTTTCAAACCATGGAAAAATTATGATGTTAGTATGTACAGAAATGGGACTGAGAAACTATAATAGTATTATACCAGACCATAATTTAAAAACCATAGAACATTCTATTTTACTTATTTGGTGCCTTTTTTTGTTGTTGTTGCACCACTGAGCTGTACTGCTGCAATTGTTAGCATCAACTTGTCAAGTATTTCAAGTCCCATCTCTTCCTATTAGTGACATGGAAAAACATTTCAGGTCTATCTAATCAAGTAGTTTCAAGCAGTGATATCCCCCAGGCAGCTGAGACAGGACTGCAAAAAACGGAAACCACATTTGTTAATGGTGATACAGCTTCAACTGCACTCCTGCCAGCCAAAGTGTGTGCTGACATGTCATTTTGTGGAAGCCCTGTGTGCCAAGATTTCCACGGGCCTCGGAGCACCAGCCAGACAGGACAACAAACTTGCAGACGGACCTGGGCTTCCTTCAGAAAAATACACACAGAGCCACACTTGCTGCAGCCATGTTCCAGTAAGGAAACAATCAACACCGCTAGAACTACTCAAATCTGTATTGCAAAGAGAAAGGAGAGCCATCCAGCCTCAGCACATCCTACTGACATCAATTCCAATACACCAAGCTCCACAGCCAGTCTTGCTAAAGCATCCCTGGAACAGCCTCACTGTGACCACGTTACCCAGTTAGCAGTGAAATGAGACCTTGCCTGAGACACGAGAGGGTGAGTAACACTTCTCCTTCCCTGTTCTGACCCAATGCACTGCTGCTTTTCTCAGCTAGCCTCTTTCTAGTTTGTATAGCTGTGTAGAAAGTGAACAAGAGTAACACAGAAATGCAAGAAAGCAATATTTTTTTACTTACAAGTACTTTATCTCTGTAAAAGCTAAATAAAGTAGTGTAGAAGCATAGGCATAATGGTACTGGTTCTTTGTGCTTGGCCTACATGATTCAGCATGCTGGTCACTGTTTCCTTGAGAAAACGTCCTGTCATTCACAGATTCAAGTGCACAGCTCAAGAGAAGGAACAATAGTGGGGGAAGGGACAACTGCTGGCTGTTTTCTAGTTGTTTTGTAGCAGTTCTCGCATGCAGTCTGCTTAGGAAGCCGAGTGCTATGTGCTTTATAATGCCAGCTTTCAAAGCAATTTTAATGAGTTTTCTTATATACAGTGATGCTCTCAAGTTCTAGGTATGCTTAGATCAAAGCAATACTGAATGCCTTTAATAATAAACAGAGCCATTTTAGTTTGATATTTTAACCTAACTGCATTTACTGCCAAGAGGAAGATCAACAAGT
>JAOWBP010050877.1:0-14914 GCA_028571105.1 Tragopan temminckii | reverse complement strand
GGTGGTGCATTTCAGCAGTGATGACAATGACAGTGGTGACAGTGGTTCAGCTTTGCTGCTGCAGATTCTTACAAGTGGGCATGCAGGCTCTTGTTCATCACTGGCAAAAATGCATAGCTAATGGCGACTACGATGACAGATAGTGTTTTGTACAAATACTGAGTATTTGCTCTATCAAATGCTGTTACTGTGCTGTCTGTATCTGTTGTATTATGGATGGAAATAAATAGGAGGCATTACTTTGGAAGTGACCTATGGAGTATTTCATCGGTGTATCAGTGTGTCAATCTCTTGGTGACAGCTGCAGAATTTTATTCCACTGTGCTTGGAAGTGATCAGTATGCGTGTTTCCAGCAAATTACAGTTTCAGGGCTCTCAAAGTAAAGGCAGGTTTATTTGAAGTATCCTTTGCTGTTTTCCTATTCTGAGATTTAATCCTGAGGCAAAGGCGAGGGTCAAACTTCCAATCATGACTGCATAGGCTTAGGATAACCTATTATTAAATAATTAATAGAAACATTTTTAAGATTGTCATGGGGGTCTCTATGTGGGGGATGAAATACTGTAGGCCTTGCAGAAATGTTAAGCTTTGAAGGTGAATAAAGACTCATTTTGCAACTTGCTGACATGCAATGGTCAGTAAAGACAAGTCACCCCTGTTGCAGACTAGGAATAACAAGAATGGATGAAATGCATTTCCACCTCAGACATACAAAGACACAGAGTCTGACAGGTGAAGGTGCTGACAACTGGAACAAAGCATCAAGAGGCAGAGATGTTTGGCTGTCACTTGGTCTCTCTGAATCAAGACTGGCTATCTTTCTGGAAAATAAATCTTTGATCAGTGGGCCAGGGTGAACCTTTATTGCACATGACATATGGGTCAGACTAAATAACTAGCATTATCTGCCAGCCTTAATATCCATTAGTCAGCCAGTCAGAACAGTGAATGAAAGGAAGAGTGTGTGTTCCAGTAAAACCACACGCAGGAACTGATCGTCTCCCTTCAGAAACACACTGGGTTCAGCTCATCAGGACTACTCCTAAATGGCAGGGTCTTTTCCCTAAAGTTTGCTTCTCTGCATTCAGATTTCTGTTGTTGTTTTATAAGACAAAGCACAGGAACAGTACATGACTTTCTTTTGTAGCTCATGATTTCATATCCTATATCTGAAAATGAAATGTAGCATGAAATTTACTTTTTGTTCTAATGTGAAATTGGATAAAGTAAAAGCAATTTCTGTACTCTTAGTAAGGAAAGCTCCATAAAAACTGGTGAATAGGGTTCCATTCAGTTTAAAAAAAATAAGACATATTTGTACTTTGGTTCACAATGATTTGATTACCATCTGATGTAAGACAGATGATATGGAATTACAGAAGAAACACCATACAAAAAAAAATATATATATATATTAGGTTTTTTTGTTTGTTTTTGTTTTTTTTTATTTGTTTTGTTTTGTTTTTGCAGTGATGTATTGTCTGAACCTTGGCTCTGAGTCTGCATGCAGCTGCAGTTAAAAAAACTTCTGTAGTGAAACACTGACTCTGTTTGCAGAAGTAGAAGACAAGCTTTCCTTTAGTAACAGAGCTCCTTACAGTCAACAGGAAACAGCATCAGCACACATCATTTGTCAGAATAAGGAGATATGTACCCATGTACCTTTAATGCCAGCTGTGCTGTGCATGGGGAACACAACTCCTCTTGGAGAGCAGCTCCATTTGCATTTCACATCAACTTGAAAAGTGCCTAGAAATGCTGTTAAACCACCGTGGCTTGAGTAAATGAACAAGCAGTCCAATTTGTGATTAGTATAAAGCAGAATAACATATAACGAAAAGTAAGACCATAATGAATTGTTTCTGACATTGTATTGAAGAGTGATTTGGCTGCATGCAAAAATAATGCAGGATTAATGGCAAACTATGAGAGCTCTTACATACCAATACATTAAAATTATCTATACGCAGACACACTCATATGCACACAGTTTTGGCTGAGAAAATTAGTCCTGAGCTATGCCTCTGGAGAAGTGATGGTCAAGTGATCAAAGTTTCAGACAGTGCTTGACTAATCCTGCTTGGGCAGCCCTAATGGAGGAGAGGATTAGCCAGAAGCAGCAGCTTGAGCAGATGCAGTTTGAGCTCCCAGACAGCAAAGCTGGTATTATTTTGAGGAATACTGTTGCTGTGGTTTCTGCGAAAATATTCCAGGTAGCAATGAAACATTTGCTCATCCTTTTTTGGCAATATTCCCTCCTTCTGAGAGCACTGGAACAACAGAAGTCCTCATTGTGGTGACTGTGGCTTTCACTAGGGTTTCCATCACAGGGCTGGTGACTGTGGGTCAAACTCCTTGTACTCTATAGGCAGTGAAGGGTCCTGGCTGCATCTGGACCAACGCCTACCAGCTGTAGGAATGGCTAAAGGTATAGCACCAACTCTGAAACCCTGAAAGCACTCTGTCTCTCTCCTCGCCTGTCATGTTTGTTCATTTCCCTGCTGTGCCTGGGAAAGACTCTGTGAATACCAAGAATTGCCCAGAGCCCCGTGACAAGGCCTTCTGTGAGGAAACTTCACCACTTGAGTCAGCTGTACCAGCCTCAGTGCCTCAAACCACCATGGACTCTCCTGCAGTGAAACTCCAAGCACCACCTTGCAAGGGACCATGAAATACTCCTCAGGCGGTCAGAGTGATTGTGGTGAGGCCTCTCACTCACCAGGCCCTGGGCTTACCTCATCCAGTGACTAATCTTAAGTGGTATTATTATAAAATATAAAAAATGAATAGCTAACGTAATCTGATTTTTAAATGTAATGGATACACTAAAAGCCATTTGTCTTCAGTATGGGAGAACGCAGATTAGTGCAGGTGGATGGCAAGACAGGTGAGAGCAGCAGGCTGGACTCTGCACCAGCGCAAAGTGTCCCAAAGCAAACCATGGGCAAGGAGCAGTGGGATTTCTCTACTGGAATACAGCAGCTGCACATAAAGACACCATGGCAAAGAATCGTTACAGCGAAGACTTGTGTTTGTATCACAGCGAAAGGCACAGGCTGTCATTAACAGCATCAGACAGGAAAGAGAGGGAGTCTTCCAACCACCAGAGCCTCAGCCTGGGCAGAGCTCTGTGTCATAATGGGCCTGGCAGACTTGTGAGCGAGAAAGAACAATGCGGCAGGGGAAATAGACTTCATGGCACAGGCAGGCTTGGCACTTCGTTGCTTATCTGTGGGCAAAAATATTCGGTCTGAAATTATAATTTTTCCTCACTGTTTTCCTGGTGCTGATGCCAAGTCACACTGAACTGTGAACTGTGCTTTCATCCTTTCTGTGTCTGTCAGTGATTCATTCCCATCCTTACACTGGGCTTAGTTTTGCTTTCACAGTTCATTACTTTTGCCACCAAAAATATAGCCAGGCAGTATTAATAAGGAAAAAAAAGAAGTTTGTCTAAATTAATATTCCTATAGTAAACATTTCTGTAGTAAAATGTTCTGTAGAAGGACATCACAGAACACGAAGAATGGCCCATACCTGAATGGAGTATCTTGGAAACCTCTTAGATACTCCAGGGTTCTATGAAAGAAAAACAAAAACCTGTAAAATCTATACAAACCTGATTAGATATGTGTACACAGAAGCAAGAAACAGAGTTAACACCACACATCAGATCTTCTGCAGAAACAAACTGCAAATTGATTTATGTGGCATCTTGTGAATTTTGTTCCATACTTCTTGTAAATCTGAATGTAATACAGGAAATAACAGTCTCCAATTCAGACTTTCAAGGAAAACATTGTTTAATGTCATTAATATGTATGTAGGTTGCTTCCATGCAAAATAGAGCAGATACTAACAGCACAATAACGCCTTTTGATTGAGCAAATTCTCAGCTATAAAACATTGTTTTTCAGTATAGTCACCACCATTTGCTATGCATTTTTTGTCAGCAATGAAGAAGAGTCTGCATGTCATGCTTGCAAACACCTGCACCAGTGGAGGTGACTCACTGTCACTGTCACCACTGCTGAAATGCACCACCTACCACCTCACTTTGTTCACATCCACTGCTTGGTCTCCATCAACGTGTCTATGAATGTCAGTGGGTGCCATTTTTTCTTCATGGAGGAATTCAGTGATACATCTTTACTTCATCTGCATTTCCATATCAAATGCTATTTTGTCAGACTGTCCTTTGCTGCCATCTGTCACATGGCAACAAAATGTAGTGGGACATTGGTGGGAAGGTTCAAATTCTGCTGGTGCATACCACCAACATCTGCCTCTGATGCTGTGGGCCAACATCATAAAATAGGAGGCATTAAATTCAGAGCAGGCCTTGTCTCATGTAGGAATGAACTACATACCCAGTGTTTCTGGTTTAAACCTATCAAGCCTTGTAGACTCCAATATTTGTGTTTTTTAAAGCTCCTTTCATCACATGTAGTATTTTTGTAGTCACATCTTTTGGAGAACCAGTAAAATTATCTTGGAACCATTTTCACAGCCTGCTTCACTCTGACATTGTGAATTATGTGTTTTTTGCTAAGTAGACTTCCACAAAGCATTGGAGTGCTCAATGCCAGTAAAACCCAGGTATTGGTGTGACTGAGAAATTGTCATTCAGCCAATGTTTCTATGATGTTTTATAAACAAAAACTGCAGAGTGCATATGCACAACTTGTGCGAGAGAGCAGATGGCCGTGAACCACAGGTGATTTTGGAGAACAAACAAATAAAACTGGGCTGCCTACTCCAGCTGGATGGCCATGGGAAGTTTCTATTTTCTGTTTGTAACCCCAAGGTCTTTTGGCAGTGATGCTGGTGTTTTCATCACAGTGCAAGTCTGCTGCATGTCCTCTCATGAGCAGAAAGAGGGAATTCATAGAATCAGAGTCACAGAACAGCTTGGATTGGAAGAAACCTTAAAGATCATCCAGTTCCAGTCTCTCTGCCACAAGCATGGCTGCCACCCACTACATCAGACTGTCCAGGACCCCATCCAACCTGGCCTTAAATGTCTGCAGAGATGGGGAATTCACAATCCCTCTGGGCTAACTGAACCGGTGCATCAGTGTTGAACAGGCAGTATGACAGGTGTGCCAGGATCCAGTAGCTGGTGTTTGAATGCACTGAATTTATTTGTTAAGGTATCCATGATTTCTTTATTAACTAAATCATAAGACAGTGCTTACAGATAATAGTGTGAAGTAAGGCTAATTATTCTAAGTTGTACTTTCCAAACAAAAAATGTTCTTCCCCACTGAAAGACACAACATTTGTAGGAAATATTATTCTGAAAAAGGGGCACTATTCACAGGAGTATGGATTCTCATGTACCCGTATGCATATTCACAGACACTTCCATATTCACAGCACCTGGCTTTGGATCAGTGGAACTGCCCAGAAACCACCATGGTCTCCTTGCTGGACAAGTTGCTCTTACTTGTGATGACTCTTTGGACATTTCCTAAGGCAGTTTCCATGACTGACAAGCTAGTTTGCTCTTTCACCCCCTAGTAACCAAAACTGATCACAGGAGTCTAATTTTGCATGCTATGTCCTGCTCCAACATGTACTACAATGCAAGGAAGTGCTAGGCATCAAGCAGCTGGAGGTTCCTATTTCCTATACTAAGCTGATGACTTTATGATGACTTTATTCAGTCAAGTTTTTCTTCAGCTTTCCACCACTTCTGCAACAGCCACTTACGGAGTAGAAGATGGACATACTGTCTGATCTGTGTTTCTTCTTAGTCCTGGAAGTTGTAGCTGTTGTACCCCAGGCAGATGTAGCTCAGTCTCTGTGGTGGTTTATTCGTGATGTTTTTAGTGAAAATTTGAACAGGTGATGTAAAAGGATACAAAAAGAACCAACCTGCCCTTTTAGGGCAGACCACCCTCTCAGTTAATTTCACATTCTGTTCTCACAGAACATGTCAGTCCTCTGACAACTCACTCTTGTTCCAAAGTGCGCAATACACTATCAAAATTGCCACACTTTTTTCTTTTATTTTGCTGTTTTTAAAATGACAGACTTCCACATCCAGTAGCAGTTGCCTTCACTTTAATTGCAGAATCACAGAATTGTAGGGATTGAATTGTAGGGACTACAGAGATCCTCAAGTCCAAATCCCCCTGTTAGGGGCAAAGCAGGCCCTGACAGCAGGCTGCACAGGTAGGCATCCAGGCAGGTCTTGAATATCTCCAGAGAAGGAGAATCCACAACCCCCCTGGGCAGCCTATTCCAGTGCTCCGTTATCCTCACTGTAAAGAAGGGTCCTGTCGCATATTGGTGCAGAACTTTCTACGCTCAAGTTTATGGCCACTTCCCCTTGTCCTGTCCCCACAGACCACTGAAAAGAGGTTGGCCATGTCCCTTTGACTCCCATACTTAAGATATTAATAAACATTTATGAGCTTACCTCTGAGTCTTCTTTTCTCAAGGCTGAACAAACCCAGGTCACTCAGCCTTTCGTCATAGGGGAGATGCTCCAGGCCCTTTGTCATCTTTGTGGCCCTCTGCTAGACTGTCTCCAGGAGATCCCTGTCTTTTTTGTACTTGGGAGCCCAGAACTGAATACAGTATTCTAGCAGAGGTCTGACCAGGGCAGAGTAGAGGGGGAGGATCACTTCAGATTATTGAAGAATAGAACAATTCAATTCTCATCCTCCCAATTCACATTTAGTCTTCAACAGCTAGTGACACCAGCTTGCACCCAGCAGGTATTACAACTCACTATGGAAGAAGGTTTAACTCCACAACGTCACTAGCAAAGACAACACACTAATGATAAGAAGCACCACACAATTAAAGTAGCTTTTCTTTTTTGAAAGATTTTCTTTCTTTTTTTTTTTTTTTCTGCCATTCCAATTGCTATATTTCAAGCTACTACACGCTCAAGCAATGTGAACAATAGTTTACGTTTAAATAAGTATTTTCTTTGAAAAACTGGCTGGCTGACAGATTTCAAGGGGTTGTGATCAGCAATGCAGGTTCTAGTTAGAGGCCTGTGGCTAACTGTGTTCCCCAGGGGTTGGTACTTATTTAGGGTACTTATTTAATATTTTCAGCAGTGACCTGGATGAAGGCACAGACTATGCCCTCAGCAAATTTGCTGGTGATACCAAATTGGGTGGAGTGACTAACACACCAGAGGACTGTGCTGAATGGGAGACCTTGACAGGCTGGAGAAATGGACAGAGAAGGAGACCATGAAGTTCAGCAAGGACAAGTGAAGGTTCTTGCATGTGGGGTGGAATAACTTCCGTGTACCCATACATGCTATGGGCTGACTTACTGAAAGGAAGTTGCACAGAGAAAGGCCTGGGTGTTCTGGTGGAGAACAGGTTGACCATGAACCAGGACTGTGCCCTTGTGGACAAAATGGCCAATGGCATCCTGGGGTGCATTAAAATATGTGGCCAACAGGTTGAAGAAGGATCTCATCCCCCTCTTCTCTGCCCTGGTATGACCACATCAGGAGTACTGTGTCCAATTCTAGGCTCCTCAGTTCAAAAAAGACAGAGAACTTCTAGAGCATGGGTGTTCAACATCCATCCACTGGAAGACAATGAGAGAGATCAGGGACATTACTCGTATTTCTGGCTTTCTGATGACTGCAACCAAAGCAAAACTGCCACTGGATGGATCTACAACGGAGCCCAGTGTTGTGGTACCAGAGAATGCACATAAAGTCCTCAGTGTACCTCTCATTTAACATTTTGATACCATCAAAGCAAACATTCAGCAGCAGAGTGCATGTTGGCACAACCCTGGCTCTGCCAGGTACTGGTGTCAGATGGAGACCATGTAAACATGTCCTTCTCAGCATGCTGAACAGCTGGAACCCGAGGTAATTGCAGCACAAATACAGTGTAAGCAGAGGAACCTGGTCATTCTTCAGATGATCTTTGGTTTCCATTTGATACAAATGAGGTCTCATGGCACCAACATCATCCCTTTCCTTCAGTGACTCCTCACGTATCCTATTTTGCCCCACACTCAGCATCACAGAGCTACCTCTTGCATACAACCCCCCCTTTCCCTGACCAAAGAAAGTTGTCAGAACTTTCCAGATGTCCAGACCATCTCCTAATTTACAGCAGCAATTTATTCATGATCAGTACGTGGTCATTTGATCCTGTGCCAATAACATCCTCCAATTCACAGAGCTCTCCTCAGCATTTACCACTGTACGCATTTATTAAGAGGTATTACATCCCTTCTAACCTTTGTTGATCTGGCTGATTACACTAAAGGCATCATCATTATTTTAAAATAAAATTAGCATTTCTGCCACTGAGAGAGAATAGAGAGACTGCAGAGTCCAGGGGATTTCAGTAGTAACAATTACAGCACAGATATACCTGCTTTAGAGTTTTTAGCTGGAAATGATAATTAATTTTCTGAATTTATATTTACCCATGCAATACAGTCACTCAGCAATGATCAGGACTCCCGTTAAAGCTAAGGAAAATTCCCTTTATGCTCCACAGCAACAAACTTGTGTAGCATTCTGCCTGTATCGAAAACACAAAAACAAAGAAACGAGGCCCCCAGAATACCCCATCACCTTCCTTAGAGAGCTGCACTGAAAGGTGGAGGAAAACAGGAAATTCTTCCCATCTGTTTGCGTAGACAACTCTTTGCCCGTTGTCACACCCCACCCATTTCCTCCCCTTCCCCAGGACACCTCAGAAGGTGCCTTCACAGGAGGCGGAAGTGTGATATGCTGAGAGGTGATCCCACAACAGGCACTGAATGGTTGCCCATTGATGTGCTGTCGGACACGCTTGGTTCTGCTTCCAATCAAGACATGTTCACGAAAAAAAAAAACCACCAAACATATATATATAAATCATACTTTCCCTTCTCTTCTTTAACCAAGCTGTGATTTGAAGATATTTATGTTTTTTTTTCTCTGAAATACTGAAGGCTGAATGGCAGGTAAATGAACCAGGAAGTTCAGCCCCACGCTGTGGAAGCGCCCTGTAATTAAACCGGGTGCACTCAAAGCGACAAACACGCACTGGCTGGAAAGGAGAAAACTCTCTGATTTTAATGGCTGTCTTCTCTGAGGAGTCACTGTGCTACATCCTAACGACTCCTTCAGCATCTCTAAGTGCCTGGGAATTGCATTATATGCATACATCCTCACGTATATACATCGGTATGAAGGATGCTTCCATTAACGCTAGAGGAAAATACTTCTGTTTGCGTAGAGGAAGAAGGATGCTCTGGCCCTGTGGTCTAATAAACTTGTAAAAGCTGTAGGAAGTGATGGTAGCTATACAGATATTTAACAGCAGAACAAGGTCAAGTCAGTAAGTTACAAAGTTAGTCCACTCTGAGTGCCCTAGTTATTCTAGTTAGTAGCAAGGATGGAGTGAATTTATATAAAATTCACCCTCTCCTCCCTTTACTTCCCACAGAAGAGTTATTACTTTTCTTTCTTTTTGTTCTTAAGCGTCAGTGGCATCACAGAGTTACCAGAGGCCACAATGTGCACTCTAGAAATAAGAGTATGGTTTTGCCTAGGTCATCTTTATTGAGTTACCACATCCACACAGAGAGCATAAGCTGGGGTAGACAGTTTTGCCCAGTGTGGAAAGGAATGTCCCACAGGTGGACTGAGTTTGCACTGCTCTTCAAGTAGGGGGGGAGTTGCAGGCATATATTGTCTCTGGATGTGAAGACAGTGAGATGAAATTAAAAAAAAAAAACAAAAGCAGCATTTGATGGAACAGTTTTACATGTGTTTCTTCTATATGAATATGAGTTTGGGACTAGTACAGTGAGATTAGCAAGCACACATGGTCAGGACTTGTGTTTGGGCAGGTCTTGCATCAACATAGCAAGGCGTGAAACCCCTGGTTGAGCAGGAGGCATTAGGCAGTGCAAGGTCCTCTGGGGTGGTTTGGTGGTTAACTAGCATGAAGAAATAATACAACAGAGAAAAATCTTAGCAAAGCACTCTTTTCATAAGTGGAGATTGCTGTATGTTTCAGAGCGCAGCCTGACATTGACACGTTTTTAAAACAGAGCTTAGCCTGGTAGATCCACAGCACAGCAGAGACAAGGAACTGCCTTCCCGCATATCCCAGAGCACTAGCACTGGGAAAGAAATTACTCTGGAGTGGCACCTCCACACCACTGCTTTGGATGGATGCTTTCAGTGTTGCTTTGCCTTTTGTTGAGACCTTGGACTCACTGCAGCCAGAAGATACTGAAGAATCTAAAAATGTTGATTCCAGTGTTCAGGCACTGGATCAGGATCCCCAGGGCAGTGGTCATGGTCCCAACCTTCCAGAGTTCAAGAGGTGTTTGGACAATGCTCTCAGACTTATGGTCTGAATTTTGGGTGATCCTGTGTGGAGCCAGGAGTTGGACTCGCTGGTCCTTGTAGATTCATTCCGACTTAGGATATTCTGTAGTTCTGTGAATACTTCTACTGTGTATGGGCTCTTTTCTTGCTCCTTGCTAGTATTCAGTTGCTAAAAAGAGAAGGGAAGAGAAGGAAAGAGAAGAGGAGGGGAGGAGAAGGGAGGGGAGCGGAGGGCGAGGCAGGGAAGGGGAGGGGAAACAAAACAAAAACAACCATCTAGTTATTTTCAAAAGGATACTTAAGGAAAGTGCAACAAGGTTCAAGCAACCTGCTGCATGTGGACACGGGAAGGGGAAGAGCCCTGAGTGCTATGTGTGCTGAGTCCCTGTCAGCCCCTGTCTAGCCATTGTGTCCCAGAATAAAAGTCAGGGACATGACATCTATCAGATGTTCCTGGTTCACGTCAGTTACTGAGGCATCACCATAAATATCAGAAGTGTTCAACCCTGTTGCACAGCAGGGAGGTTACAAGAGAGGACATGATTGGCAGCATCCAGCAAAAGCTACAGGTGGACAAATGGCACCTGGCACACCTGGACATCACATGGACAAAAGAGATGCTGAAACACATCTGAATCACACAAGGTGCTGGAGTGGCTCAGATAGCTGCCCCATTTGTTGCCTGTCTCACTGTCCACCAGGCTGCACACCAGGAAAGGGACATGGGGGTAGAAGTCCTATACACCCATGGGAATTACCTGCATACACTCACCTGCATGGCAGACATTCCTCCCATTGTTAGACAGACTTAATCTTGGTCTGTGCTCTTGTCAAGCAATAGTGAGAACTACTGCATGGCACAGCTTTGAGCAGCACTCGAGGCAGGCTGTAGGAATGGGGCACCCAACCTCCTTTGTCTCAGCCTCAAAAGACTCAGATGAAAACAAGCTCACATTGTTACCTTGGTACATGTCTGAAGCAGGTAGGTACAGCCTTAATTAGAGTAGATAATGCCAGAAGTATAAAATCCTGACATAAGATAATGTCTCTCGGTGGTACATAAATGTCAAGACATTCATGGAAGACAAGTGTTTCAGCAAAACAAATATCTATATTTTCATTATGCTGAGTGATGGATGAAGATGCAAATGTCACCATATGGCTGAGGGTGCCATGCAGATGAATGGAGGTGCTTGCTTCCAGCATTCTGCCTCAGCTGCCTTGCAGGAGCTGGAAGAGAGCTGGGCTCTGCCTCAGTGCTTGGCAGTGGCCTGCTGCCTGTACAACACAGGTACCTGAGGAGGAAGGCAGCACTGGACCCTTCCTTGGCTCCTTGTGGTGGAACTGCCCACTAGGGCATACCAGGACTAGGATTTAGCATGTGCGCTGAGGAGTGAGTCCATTCCCTGCTTTCCTTGCTGAATTAATCCTTGTTCCACTGATGGGGTGTTTTCCTTAACCACAGAGCATGCCTGTGCAAGAAAAAAATAGATATTTGAGGGAGAAAGGGGAAGCAGGGTGCCAAGATCCCCTTACCTGGAGCTCCTAATGTGCTGAATATTTGAACGCCAAGATGCATTGAGGATACAAACAATAAATAATAACAGGATGCAACTTGGAGGCAGGGCTTCATGGTGAAGCTGATGTGACTTCAGATAAAAATCAGCTTTTTTTATTCACAGCCATTTTCCGAAGTCTCTAACACTACAGACAGCAGAGATAATACAGCAAATCACAGATGAATGATGAACTAAGAAATGAAGAACAAAGAATGTTTTTACAGTCAGCAACTCCTTTCTTCCTTTAGCCTCATTTTATTTACTGTTGGCATTGAACGATACTTTGCATTTCAGAGCTTCTTATGCAGGCCCTGATTCCATCAGCACACACAGCTCTGACTGCTGAACTTGGTGGTCATGGCCCTGCACAGCCTTTTGGCTCTCTGCAGCAATGGCAACAGTCCAGAGCCTTGCTCTTCAAGATATTTTGAAAGGTCTTGCAGTTTTATACAGCTACTGAATCCCCACAGGGAATACTCTGGGGTGGGAAGAGGGAGAGAAAGAAAGATTTCTTCCTTTTCTTCAGGTATGAATGGATCCATTGAGTAGTGCCACAGTGGAACAAAATCCTCCTGATGATGCTAAAAAAACCATTGAGATTTAACTTAAATAAAACAGACCACAAACATACATCATTCAGAGCCAATTGCTGTGAAAAGCAGAGTTTTCTTGAGCAGCCTATTTAAGCAGTAAGCGAATGACTGAAAACATCAGTTGATGGTTTTCTTTTAAGAAATGACAGATTGGACTGGGAAACACTGTTAACACAGACTCTTGAACAAACCAGTCAAACTTTCTCTTTTTTACTACACATTAATGACTTTGATTCCTTTAACAAAATGTTTATCATGGTTTTGGCTGTGGCAGAGTTAATTTTCTTTGTAGATGTACAGTGAAATGCTTTGGATTTTGGATGAGAATGCAGTTGGTTCCACTGTGATGTGTTGTTGCTGAGTGGTACTTACACTCAAGGACATTTCAGCTTCTCACACTGCCTGGCCAGTGAGGGGCTGGAGGTGCTCAAGGAGCTGAAAGAGAACAGAACCAGAACCACTGATCCAAACTGCCCAGTACTGCATCCCATACTACATGGCATCGTGCTGAACAGCAAAGCTGGGGTAAAGAAGGAGGAAGGAGGGATGTTTGGGGTGATGACATTTGTCTTCCTGAGAAAATGCTGCACATGCTGAGCCCTGCTGTCCTGGCAGTGGCTGAACACCTGCTTGTTGATGGGAAGCAGCCAACAAATTCCTTGCAGTGTTTTGTTTGCTCTCAGGGCTTCTGCTTTACCTCGTGAACTGTTTTCGTCTCAGTACAGGGGTTCTTGCATGGTTACCTCCCTGATTCCATCCTTCATCCCACCTGGGGACAGTGAGCAAGCAGCTGTGCAGTGCTGAGCTGCCCACCAGGATTACAGCACATTTTTCCAGCAGTGCTCCATGCTGTGAGTAATCCACAACACAATGTGCTTATTTTTAAGGTAAGTGCTTTAACAGAAACATTAAAACAAGACAGAGCCAAACAGTTAAATTCCTTTCCTGTAAAGGACCAGAGGTCAATCTTCCTTACTGTCATCATTTCAGTCTCTAATGCATTTATTTCCTTAAGATTTTTTTTTAATCAAATAATCCTTTAGATAGTATAGTCCTATTTTTGCAGCTATTACTGCTCCAAAAGAGAATTACTGTCTACCCCTTCCTCAGTCGCTGCAGAGGCTACAACGCTGTCCGGCTTTGCCTGCATGTGAGCTTGCCTATCAGTGCAAGTGCAAGAAAATAAAACAGGATTCTTGGTGAACAGTTTCAGTGCTGTTTTTGTGTGCGAATGCACACATGGCTGGAGAAGGAAGCAGGAACACAGCTCCAGTTTTCCCCACTTCCAACAACCTGAGCTTATCTGCAGGCAGACCTGACCTATCCCCAGCCAAATCAGGTTTGTTGGGCTGATCATGCTTCATCCAAGACAAAGGAGGGCCACATGTCAGCCACATGGTCACTACTTCCTCAGGAATGCAAGAAGTTGTGGGAAACCACTAAAGGCTGAGCAACTCCTGGGAGCAAGGACCAGCCTGCAGGATGCAGGAGAGAAATAGGGATATATATTTTTTAATTCTACTCTCTGTTCTGACTGAATGTTGTATTTTTCTTCAATTTCAGAATTTGTTGCTCTGTCTCTGGACTTTGGTGTCCTCATGAGGAGGGAGAGGTGCCTTGGCTGCCCTTGGAGCTGAGGCTGGATGGAGATATCTGCAAACATTTCCCCAGAGGCAATATGAAAGGCACATAGAAATAAAAAGAAACACCAAAAGTTTTAAAACTTGTCATTTGTGATATTCTGGAGTGATTTAGGTGGGAAGGCAGATCTACAGATCATCCTGCCCAAACTCTGCTCATGCAGGTCAGGTCCAGCCTGGTTTTGGGCCTTCCTAGAGGGGAGGCTGCATATCCTCTGAGCTGCCTGCTTATGCATCATAAACATTTCAGTTTCAGCTTTCTCTAGTGTGTGACCATGTAAAAGTCATCACTACACCATGCTTGGGAACTTCCTGTATTTCACCACAGAAGTCAGATTTCAACATTTCAGTGCATCCAATCAAATACATTTTCCACTAAATGAAGTCAAGAGACATAGAGGAATACATGCACAGACCTGTAGAGGCCCTGCTGTTGTATATAAACCACAGCTCCTCATGCTGAGGGTATTTTTGTCCCACAGCCATTTTCCTTCTGCCTGTTGCTGGGCGAGCAGCCTGCTCTTCTCACACTGTCCTTTGCATGTCAGTTTCTGCAGTGCCCAGTCACATCGACAGGACAACTGTTCACATGGGTTGACAGTGTTAGAACAAAAGGGAATAGTTTTAAACTGAGACAGGGGAGATTTAGGTTAGATATCAGGAGGAAGTTTTTCAGACAGAGGGAAGTTTGACACTGGGACAGGTTGCCCAACAAGGCTGTGGATGCCCCATCCTTGGAGGCATTCAAGGCCAGGCTGGATGTGGCTCTGGGCAGCCTGGTCTGGTGGTTG
>JAOWBP010050876.1:0-17481 GCA_028571105.1 Tragopan temminckii | reverse complement strand
CAGAGTAGAGGGGGACAATCACCTCCCTGTCCCTGCTGGCCACCCCTCTTCTGATGGAGCCCAGGATACCATTTGCTGCAAGGGCATGTTGCTGGCTCATGTTAAGTTTTTCATCTATCAAGACCCCCAGGTACTTCTCTGCATGGCTGCTCTCAAGGACGCCTCCTTCCAGTCTGGATGCCTGGGATTCCTCCGGCCCAAGTGCCAAACCTTGCACTTTGCTGTGTTGAACTGCATTAGGTTCACCCGGACCCACCTTTCAATATTATAGTGGAGTCCTTCCTCTCCTCTTTACAATGAAGGATATTTCACTAGCTAGTAATGACTTGATAGATGCAGAGCTCATGTGACAAGTTTCCATTAATAGTAGGGTGACATTGTATGTGTAGGACAACGTATCAGGAACTGTGGATATTTGCAGAAAAATGCATGAACTTTTCTAGTCAAAAGAAAATTGTGTGTGGTGTTAAAACACTCCTGTCCTCCTGTACCATGAACAGTAAGTAGTTTGTAACACATGAAATTGCATTGCAATCCCATCATTCAGAAGGGATAGGGAGAGAATAAAGTAATTTCTCTGTGGTCTTACTGTTTCTGTCAAACCCCTCCTGACAGGTCTGCCACTGATGGAAAACATATCTTCATTTACGATTGGTAACCATTTGCAGTAAAACTTCAAGCTTGAGCTGTACACAGTCAGCTCCTGCAATGTTCCTCTTTTTTACATGGTTCTCTTCTGTCTTGCTAAATCACAGACTTTTTGGCAGTTTCTCAGCATGTGAAAGGGTGGCAGTAGCAGCCATTCAGTCTTGCAGCAATTAGAGCTGTTGCTTTGGATTTCCACCTGTGGTCATTCTTACAGGTTTCAATAGCCTGTAAATATCATGAGTGAAACTTGTGGCTGTTCAGAATATGAATAATAAGTTAGAATGTGTATAAACACAGAAACGATCACTGCAAAGCGTATCTGTCTGTATAAAGAAAACTGAAGGGGCCTAAGAGGGCAGGATAGCTTGTTTTATGTGGATGTATTTGCATACACACACACATAACCAGTATAATCTTGTGTGCTGAATGTCTAAATTAAAGTCAGTTTTCAATCACAGAACATGCTCAAAATAAGAATGGGTTTTCTTGTTCTGTATGTACATGTTTATTTTCTTCTCCATTGCCCAAAGAAATGGTGCATTTATGTATAATCCTACAGTGACATAAGTTTTGTTGAGAGAGAACTGCTGTGTTGTACAGTCCTGCAGACCCTACTCCATGGTGTTTCAATATTGCATCAGGCCATGATATGACCACTTACATATCCTGAAGACAGAGGGTAATGTTCATCTGCTCAGAGTATGATTACAAGTGGGGACCTGTGTTATGTGATTTGACCTATTGGATAATATATGGATGATAGAGATCTCCAGAAAACAGCTAAAACCTGTGAGTCAAGATACAAATCAACATATAGACCTTCATGAGAGATTACATTCTGTCATGGGCTGGTTAAAAGCCTCTGTAGACTCATTCAATAATATTCTATTACACTTTGTGAACTCTTTTCATAGGTGATATTTCAATGGAAGATGTTTTTTTTTGTTTGTTTTTGTTTTTTTAATAATTTTATGTAAACAGATTTACAACCTACTGAAAACAATACATTCTGGGTTTGTTAATACCAAGAAATTATTTTAGCCTTGCTCTTTCCCAGTATCCCTTTCTGCTTTGCCCTTGCAGATGAAAGGAGTGTAGTGTTTCTGAGCTCCAAAAGCAAAGTAGAATAGACCCCTCAGCCTATATCTATTCTTAAGCAAACATAATAGAAGTTCTAAGGAGAAGCCTTTAACCTGGGCTGCCTCTGAGCCTTTGGTATTGTACTTCGTTGTCCTGACAGACGTATCTCCTGACTGAAAGCAAGTTGCCTGTACAGCTCATTTGTACTGTTGAGATATAATGTAGTGGCTCTTCCAGGATATTACCAGGATATAAGTTGCGTGGAAGAGATGAGTCTAGCAGAAAAGCTAGCATTTGATTTCAGAGCTAATGCATTTATCCTGGACATTCTATGTGAATTACATTATACTAAACTCAACTGCACCCCAAAAGTGTAACAATGCAGGATCATTATCAAACACTACCAAGTTGTAATTCAGTGGTGTCCAAAATACATGTATACATATTGCATTTCTGTATATTTACATTGAAAATGATGGGTTCTCTGGTTGCCTGTGAATCCTCACACTATTACCACTATTACTCATCCTTCAAAGTATACAGAAAAAAAAATATTAGCTCATCAAATAATGCAAAGCTGATTGTGATATACCACCATGGATACGTTGAGCCATAGTTTAAGAAATGATCCTTATAAATACAGAGTTGTTACAGAGTTATTTGAAAAGAGTGGGATTTATTTATTTTGCAACCAGAGAAGTCTCTGATGTCTAGTTTACAAAATAAGCATTCTGTTAGTTGAGAACCTATTCTAATTTACTGTTGTTAAAATCATAAACAACAGTTTGATCTACTGAAAATTAGATACAGATGGTTGCAGAATTGAGTTTGAATTTAGTAAATGTAAGCTGGTATTTTTCCATTTCATCTGCTAATACTCTTGTTTTTGCTTCAGTTACTACTCATCAGTTCTTGATTTTTCTGCTGTGTGCTTTGTCAGTGGAAAGAAATCTATAGGAAAACAGTAGCTGACATACAATGTTGAAGGCTGTTTTGTTTTAATGTACCTTAACCTGAAAGATAATTCAGAAATCACTGATTATTTCATGGCATGCATATTGTGTGTTTGTTTTGTTTTTACACCAAAGAACTTTGAATGCCCTCCGGTGGAGAAGATATTCTCTCAGATTTAATAACAATACATTGCATTTACATCATTTGTTTGTGACACATTTCAAAGCAGTTCAGAAATAGTTTCAACAGCAAAGGTCTTGAGCAAGTAAGAACAGGAGTGGTGCCTAGTTAAAAAAAAAAAAAGAAAGAGAAAAAAGTGGAAAATTTTCAAGCTGAAACTTGATTAGGGCGTAAAGACAATCCTGTGACACACTGACAAAAAGAGAGGGTGTCTTTATTTTCAGTGGCAAATAGTGATCTGGTGGAAGCCTGATCTGTTGGTGGCAACCCACAGGTGCCCACAGCAGAGGGGTTGGAAATAAATAATCTTTTAGGCTCCTCCTCACTATTCTAGGATTCAAATGGATTTAACTCTATTCACAACATTTTGTTGTTAGCCACCCAGCCAGCTTTTTACACAGCAAGCAGTACATCTAGCCAGATTCTCCAGGAGAAGGCTGTAGGAAAAAGTGTTGAATGCCTTGCTTGAGTTCAAGCTGACATCATCCACAGCCTTTCCCTCATCCACTAAGCACATCATCTTGCTTGCTTGCTTTTTCCTACTCCATACCCTAATATCAATTACTCTATTCCAAACATCAAATGTGGAAGTTTCAGCTGAATGAAATTTATTTCAGATTAAGGAAAATAATACTCTATAAAAATAGTAAATAGCAAACTGTAAAGCTGTCAGCCAGTCTCAATAGCATTTCATATGTGTCCTAGCAAGACACATGTGGTTTTTAATAATGCTGCTAGCCAACCCTGCTACTTGTTAGGAGAATAAAATATTCTTTTTTTCCAGGTTATGGATGCAGTTACAAGAACAACCACTGAGTCCAGAGTTGGTACCCTGTAGTGGAATCTTTCCCTTCCGTGAAGTCAGCACTCACAATTGTTTCAGTCAGAAGAACATGACAGTGTTTTCTTCTGAAGAATGGATCTTGTTTAACAAGTCATATGACATTTATATCTCCCTGGTTCTGTACAGGAATATCTAAATAAAGTTTCCTTCAGCTTTGAGCAAATACGATTTTAGTTTTGATAGGCTTTGTCAGAGCAAGGAGCCTGGAAACAGTTAAAACATATAGTACCCAGCAGTTTAATCATGCCAATCTCTGCTCTGGTTGCACAGTCTCTACATGAGGGCCTAGCATTTTTTTCCCGCAACATTAATTTTGTTTATGATTGAAGCCTGTTTCTCCAGAGGACCTTCTTCAACTTTAAGCTTTAAATAACTCCACTTCTGCCTGGTTCTCAACTCTGGAATCAGGAAGGAAATCCATTAGATTTGAGGACTGCTTTCACAGTAACAACAAGAAATATATGAAAAGATCAATAATGACAACGGAGCGTTTGTGTATTCTTTGTTACTATAAGCATGTGATTAAATGAGGTCTTTAAAAGAGCCAGAGGTTTACCAGAAATTTGTGAGACTTCTGATGCTATAGTTTTCTGCTTCTGTTTCACTCTAGCATGGCATCATCTGAAATGCAGACTGATGTGCATAGCAGCTTAAGTCTTACCAGTTCAGTTATCCATAGTGCTGGATTTGGCAGTCCAGGTGATAGATAAAACTGGGTTTTATAAGCCCATAGTTAGTTCATAGTTTTCAGTGTTGTAGGCCAGTGATTTACAGTCCAGCATACATATGCAAAATTGGGTTCTGTTGGTTTAATTTATTGGAATTTGGTTAGTGAGAATATATTTTATATTCAAGTAGATAAAAGAATTACGTTCTTTGGCCCCATTATTGCAAAGCTAACATTAAACTTGAATGCAGGATCATTACTGCTCTCTGTTAAAGATTCTTGTGTCCAAGACACAATATCCTCCATATATCCCTGAATATTTGTTTATTGGATGCTAGAAAATTCATGGTTTCTCAGTTTTGTCCTGACAGCTGTGTATGACAAAAAGCGATGTTGACAAAAACTCAAAGTTTTTCAAGGAGCCTACATAAACAAATTATCTGTGCAGGAGCTTATATCTCATCACAGTTTACTGGCTCAGATTTAGTTATTTGCAAGTGCAATGATTGAGCTTATTCCCCAAGAATATCTGCCCCAAGACAAATAAATTGTGTAAATAGTTCTATAAATGGTTTTCATTTTTTAGTTATTACTTTGATAATATTTCTATATAAAACCATCTTTTATCATAATGATTTATGAGATTATTTGAGTTTTTTTTCCCTTAACTATTTATTCTGCAGTAATATAAATGTATGCTATTGTGTAATCATAGTCACATTCATTGTTAAATACAATGACAAGTAATGTAAGCACAAAACTTAGAAACAAGTCTGAAGCCCTTTTAGAAATTTTAACTTAGATCAGTCTCTTTGGGAAAGAAAAAAAACTATCCAGAATGGATGAAGTAATTTCAGTGGCATTTCACAACACTCAATTGTAAGAAGGGCTTACTTGTTATTTAGCAAAAGCTTTCTTTTATTTCTAGTGACACGGGATGAAGCTACTGACACTATATCCATTTGGACTTTCATTAGGGTATCTAAGAGGGACCAAAAATTAAAGTGAAAATTAGAAATTATCAGAGAGCTCGATTTTTTTCTGTATTCAGTGCAGTTGAAGTCCAACAGTTACTGTGTTCTGATGTGCTCTCCTTCCTCAAATGTGAATTGGAACAGAAATTAAATCAATGGTAACATTTAGAAATTAAAGCAATTCAACTCTGGTTTCTATCCATTTGATCTTGGTCTTAAAAATCCAAATACAACCAGTGCTATAACTTAAACAATAAAAGCTACAAATGTGACGAGGAAGAATCTGTGGAAATATATTTTGAAATTGATCTGGAGAAATCAAGCTTTGTGGATGTAACTAGCATTTGGAAGAAACTCCTAAAAATAGTGACAATCTCAAATTTGAACATTTGAATGATAAAACATGCAATCAGTGTAGCTATAAGTAGCTGTATTAGGTGGATGAAAAAGGATGTAAAATAAATGGAGCTAAAGCTAGCATGAATCTACTCTATAAATAAATAGGTAAAAGAATCACTGGCAATTTTGCTTTATGAAGGCAACGATGGACTGGAATACTTAATCCTAGCCTCAGTGTGGGCAGTATTTTGTCTGCAAAGTAGGTAGCAGCACTGCCTATACAAGCTTGATAATTAGTGTTTCTTAAAAATATTTTTTTACTTATAATTTTCTTATCCAGGTTTTTGTAGCACCCCTATGATGCTTATTGTATGTATTGCAGGAGCATTGTACCATTTGTTTGTATTTACATTGGACCCAGGATTATCGACCAAACCAAGAAATCCAAACTGTATAATGTTGAGGATGATTTAATTAGTAATTAAATGACCATCTTCAGGGCAGTACAATTGCTGAGCAGTTATCTGTTGACAATAATGGGATCCAAGATATCCAAGATAGCAAGTGTAAAAACTTAGATTAAGACATATGAGCTTTTGTGCTTTAGTCTCAGCCTGAATCCTGTCACAGAAGACTAAATTAAGCAGATGCAGTCTGAGACTAACCAGATCAGTTTTTGGAAGTATCAAACAGAATAACCTTTCTATTGACATGGCAAGAGAAAGATGAGTTTCTGTCAAACCCCTCCTGATAGGTCAATCCTTTGTTTAATCAGATCCCTCTAGTTTATTTAAGTCAATGTGTGAGAGGCCTTTAGTGAACTCCTATGAGTTGATGGGGTAATTGAGTACAGAGAGATTTCAAGATCTGGACATGAAAGTGTCTTGAATGGATATTTTGCACAGAGAAGCCTAATAACATTTTTAAATTGAGGATATATCTAAGGAATTTGATTTATTTTTTCTTTTAACTGTCTTTTTAAGCGTGATGCCATTCTTTGTAATCATTCATTTTCACAGTTGTTGAACTTAATAAGAGAGGCAACATGCCTTCTTTAAACTTTTTGACAAGATTGCATATAGCATGAATTTATTACAGTTATTGCTGTGCAAAAGCAGACTCCAAGCCAAAGTACATCCCAGATATCCATCCATCAAAGGAAATAGTTAGAACTGACACAACCTTTTCTACCACTTTTTAGCAGGGGAAGAAGGCTGGGATAGGATTAAGGGATGGAAGGAAACTGGAACTAATTTGTTGCAGACCAAATTCAAAATCTGACACTTTTATCTAACATCTAAACAAATGCCACCTGAGAGAAACTGTACAGAAGACATCCAATAGAAATTTGGCCCTGCAAATCTAATTGACTTAGAAAGCGAGTCTGAATGGAATATCAGAATCTGCAAATTGTGCTGTAGTTAAATGTTATCAGTAATATTGTTTCTTTAATCAACAGCACTGTTAACACATAGAGACTAACATGATCTCAGATTCATCAGGAGACAGACTAAACAGGAAATATTTGGAGGACTTTAGAAACTGGGAGAAAATGTATATAAATCTTATATAGCTTTTGTCTTAACTGATATCTTCTGAAAATGCTAAGGTAAACATGCAGGGTCTTTTGTTGTTTATGAGCAATAAAAACATCTTTGGAAGGACTGAAGCCTTCAATTAGGAATAGAATCTGTACCTCATTACTATTCAAAGTGCAAATTTCCTCACCTCTCTTAGTCACACAGAATGGCATTTTGGCTGCTTCATTTTAGCTGAGCTTTTGTTGACTCTTGGCAGAGGAAGCATAAAGAAAACAAAGATGCTCTCTCAGCTTTCAAAGAACTCTAACTTTTCCTGAGGCACAATCCTGTGAGGAAATCTTTCCATAAACTGAGTTCAATGGATGTATTTAAAGCATTTCCCCCTCTATTTTACAAAACTTATTAATCTGCTGCTTCTGAAGGATCTAATTGAGGATGTTAGCAAGCAACTGGCTCTGCTCAAATTCACCTCACTTTTGAGGTACAATACAGTCTGCTTTTCCTGTGTTTGAGACCCCACACATATCTGTCAGTGCTCAATATTATACCTCTGGCTGTTCCCTTGCCCTTCTAGAGCTCTGCCAACACAGTAAGTCTGCAGCTCCAGCTCCTGTAATTTCCTCTCCTTCCAGAATCTGCATCTGAATTTGCAGCCACAGCATCTGTGAAAAATTCTTAAGATCCTTTTCTCAAAAAACAAAACTAAAACATAAAACAAAAACAAACAAACAAACAAACAAAAACCCTTTTCTTAGGCTGTACCCATACTTCTCATTCTAATATTTAAAATATAACTTTTTAAATTACCTCTGCAGAAAAGTTTTCTTCATATATGACCTTTAAGAAACTCTTTGTCATATAGATACCTGTTATTCAAGAGGGAAAAATATAAGTAAGGAGGAAGGAGCAATGCAATCAAAATAAATGGCATAACTATTTATATATTTGTATATCATAATTAAATAGAATCAGATCTTAAGAGTGCTGGCTATCAATGAAGACCAATCACAAAGTATATGACTTGCTGAGGTGTTAAGTGTTGGTCACAAATAGTCCCTCCTGAATTTAAAATCATGCTCTACTAGTAAGGTAAATTAGAGTATGCGTGCTCTAAATTAGAGAAACGTAAAACACTGGGCATTGTTTCAATGTAAAGAGATCTTTTCTACTCTTGAGATACCACATCAGCCAGGTTATCAAGACCTATATGCGAAGACCAATTTGTCCTCTGTCTGGGCCAGTGTCATGTGGAAGTTACGAACTCACTTTGTAACTGGACCTGAAACTGTCTGTTAATGCAAAAATTTAAATTAAATCTCTCTCTCTTAGTCTCAGCCTGTGCCAAGTTCTCTCTCTTCACGGAGAAAGCCGAAGGAAAACATGCCATTATTCAGTACTTCTGATCTGAAGGTTTTCAACCTGTCTCATTGAATTTAAGTATGACAGGGATACACATCTTTCTGTAGAGATATCTGTACTCCATAGCATGTATTGAGTGTCTTTCTTGCATGTATCGATGCTACCAGTCATTCATACGTGCAGTATATGCGCAACTTCCTACTGAAGAGGATTACAGTGTAGAATCATAGGTGTTGTAAATTTCACAAATGAGACTAGTTAGAGCTGACTTTTCTGTCTTGAATATGGCAGAAAACTTTATTCTCTTTCAGCTTTCTAAGATTAGGGCATTCATAGACCAAGTTGATTTTTGTATTTTCTGATTAACAGTTCCTGTTGAAGAATGTTTCTTGCTGTGGGAACTGCCATTGGAATATCTCAGCACTGTTCCAGAACTATCTGTGAATTTGCTGAAGTTATTTTGATGAAAAATGAAATTTCACATGAATTTTTAAAATTCTAGACATTAGACCAAGTTTAAAGGAAAAAAAAAGAAAATAAAAAAAATTGAATCAAAATGTTTTCAGAAAATGAAATAAGGTCTTTACTTTCTGAATCTCTGTTAAAGTGGCAACATCATAGTATTGGAAAAATACTAGCAGGATAAGAAAGGGGTATGTTTTTCTTGATGTCTTCATATGGTGTCAAAGCAAAATTTCCTTTTTACAAATGCAGTGAGTTCAAAAACTCTATTAATCAGAACATTTGTTATCTTATATTCATTATGAGAAATGAGGTTTAAAAATGAAATAATAATTTGGTGTGCTGAGTAAATGAGTATATAATCAGTCAAGGCTGGAAAATATTTGCAAGAGCTCAAAAGATCTATTGCTATTCCATATGCTTCTGACTAAATTTTGTTACCTTAGTACTGCTAATGGATCCTGATCTTTTGTTTGATGCATGCTACATTGAAGTCGGTAAAAGTGACTATTTTAGGATTAGAGACCTTGATATATTTTTAAATAGTATGAAATATGAAGTGTTAGTTGATCTGGCGATTCACTCAGTAGCATTTAAACGTAGGTACCTCATAGTATACTCGAAGCTTAAAGTTATAAATGCGCTTATCTCCTGAGTTTTCTTTATAAATTTCTAAATAAGTACTTCTCTCTTGAGTTTTAGACTTAAAAAAAAAAAAAAAAGCAAAATCTGCTGAGATAATGCACCCCAAGAAAATGAGATTTCAGGTAGAAGCAGAGGGACTAATGTTAGGCTGCTTTTATGTGTTTGTGGCTTGTTAGAGTATAATCTGTTCTGTCTCTTCTCAGTAAAATCACATGCATTTATGCATTTCCCTTAAAGGCTATCAATATTTTGCACTTGTTTCTGAGAGTTAAATGCAGTCATGTGGTTTGCCATGCATATCTTTCTTTTTTTTTTTCTTCTCATTTGTCATCTACAAAAAAAAAAAAAAAGTCTCTCTGCCATGTTTTCCATGCACAATTGCATGTTTCTGAAAAAAAGATGAATATCATATAATTATCCCATATAAAAGGCAATGAAAGTGCTACAGTCAGCATACACTGTAAATGAAGACATACACGTTTGTGTTAGAAGCCAGAAAAATGTTTGGGGACCATTAGACATTTCAGTGAAAGGCGCCTTAAGAGCTAGTTATATCTTACATTTCTAAGAATTAATATTAATTAAGAGAAACTGTTTACCCTAAATATACTTTGCAGTGGAAAACGAAATAGTATATGAAATCTTGTAGTGGACTGTACAGTTACCCATGAAGTAATTTATCAGTGTTTCTTACATCCTCAATTAAGAGGAATACATATGTTACAAAAATAAGACACAGCTTTTTTTTTTTCTAACCTTCAAATTTCTCACTTTTGAGTGTGCACGAGTCACATATTCAATCTATATTCCTTATATTTCATGTGAGTAACTAAAATTACTTTCCTTAAAAAAGTTGCATTAAACATCTTCTTGCACACTCGTGTGGTGCAAAAAAATCCACTGAATGCTGGTATGATGGTACTTTATGTGTCTATGTCTCAAATGAGATCAATATGATTTTTGGGTCTGTAAAGAGATTAAAGACTTAATGCAGAGTCCTTAACCAGTTTTCCTCTGATTAGAATTGATCACTGCAGTCTTAGGAATTTGAAAATTTAGACACTTTTAAGTTTGTATTTACTCCCAAATTGTATAATCTTCTATAAACCAGTGACATGTTACTTGTCACATTAGAGACCATATTTAGTTAATGAGTCTGTAATGATAAAGTCATCATAAAATATATTGATGCTTCATGCACTGAAGTAATGTTATGAAAACTTCCAAATTTCTGCATTCTGAAGTGGAAGCCACAATAACTAACAAAGCATAGTTTGGGGATCAGGTCTTCCTAATCTATAACATTAGCTGGATTCAGTTTTTCATCTGCTCACTTGCCCAGCCCTTATGCAAATTGATTTGATAGAGAGAAATTGTGGTGATTAAACAAAATTCTTTCTGTGTGTGAAATAGGTAATGAATGGGCACCCTGGTGACAGTTGAAACCAACGCTTTAAATTTCTATTAAACAAAGTTTGATAGGCAGATTAATGAGCATTCTTAATGGCTAGTTGAGAAATCATCCTCCACGTAATTAATTTCAGATAGTTCAAAGTGATAATCAGAAGAATGAAAATGTGTGAACTATTTTGTAAATGCTTGAATGTCTAAGAGCATGTGAAGAGTTTACGGTCCTGCCTAGTGCAAAAACATTATGGATTTCCAACTGATGATTGGAAACTGCTGAATCATAGCCTGAACCACTGATTGAGCACCTGGAGAAAAGACCTAGTCAGCCCTGGAAGCGCAGGTGAAGGTAATTCACCTATGCGACCAGAAGGGGTGGAGCCTGTCTTCTTAAACCTCATTTATGAGCTGATAAAGGAAAGATTTCTTACTGGAGATCTCTCTTTAATGGAATATTTTTGTGAGCCTGAATCTCTGGAGGCAGGTGAGCATCCTTCTTTTTGTAACACCGTGTCATTGTGCTGGTCCTACTGTTGTTATGATGATTACAAATTACAGTAACTGTTACAATGATAACTAAACTCTTTGATCAATGTGTTTTTTAAGCTATTTTTCCTGAACAATACAAATCTTATGTTGAAAGCTGGAAGAAAATAGGAAGCTTTCAAAGAGATTCAGAGGACTTACCATTGGTTTATTTTGTTATTATTCCTTTTAAAAAGAAAAATAAGTGTTTTTCTCTTAACTTTCTTCTTTCTCCTTTTTTTTTTTTTTTTTTCCTGGAAGAGGTTTATTTATTTATTTATTTAATTACAACAATAATAATGGAAGACAGTAGTTCTATGGTACTCCCATTTTGTGCCTTCAATTGAGCTGACATGAATATTGTGTTTCATCTCCAGTATTATTTCACTTGAGCATTCTATCAAGTGGAATTGAGTCCAAGTATTTTGGTGACAGAAGGAGGGAGGAAGCGTTCAGTGTTTCTATGGTCATATATGATAAACTGGATTCTATCACACATCTAATTTTGAGCCTTTCTAGTCTTCTTTCTCCTATAAAACTGCCCTTCCAGCCACTTACAAACACATGGTTCCCCAATTCAAGTCTACTGCGTACATAGATGGACAGCATGTGAATGAATGACTTTATCAGTTCCTTGTGAGCTACTGCACTTTTGTGTACTTTAGCTTTTAAATAGTTTGTTCAGATATCTTGAAGAAAATTCCAGAGCACAGTGACCCTTGTTTTCAAATTTTTACCATCTAAGAACTTCACTCTGGATTTTATCACACCTTCATTAGCCACAGAAATAAGGAAAGGCAAATCAAGAAGAAAAAGAAAACTATATCAACTGAAGTATAAGGTACATTTGAACACTGTGAGGAGCAGTGACAGAATTTAGAATATGAAGGAAGCCTGACTAAAAAAATAAATGGCATGAAATTTTTGGAGGGAAAACCAAGTGTAATCGTTAAGGCTGAAAGAAATGAGGTTTGGCAGGGAGACTTAGCAGAATTAGAAGGAGGAGGAACATATGTCAGAAAATATACTAAAAATGACAAATAATTATGTTAATAAGGTAGTGCATGCTCTACACGGTTCCATTTAGGATACTGCATCAGAGGGCATGCCAGATTTTTTGGAATTATTAGAGTGCTCCTTGGTCTAGTGGAGCTTAAGTTTTTATGAAAACATTCTGAACAGCTCTGATTACAGATAATTGAAGCTGTTTTCTGATTACGGTTAATCAAAGTAATCGTGTTAAATGACAATTCTCAGAACTAGCATTGCCTGACCTGGTTTTCTATGCTGCTTTTTTGTAAGTAGAGAATGACATTAATTCTTTTATAACAAAGCCTTTCATTTTAAAGCGCTACTGGCTTGACCATTTATAAATAAAAATAGTCTCAGCAGAAATGATTAAAAGACCATATACACAACACTGAAAACTAGAATTAATGACTTGCATTCATACAGCATAAAATTTCCTCTGATACACAGTTTTGTGCTCAGTATAATAGGACATGATTTTAATTGAGTTCTGGGCAGTATCAAAGCATGAACAAAGAGTAAAAATAATGATGACCTCTATTCCAGTTTTCTTTCTGGCTATGCACAACAAGAAAGTCTCATAGCCTATTCCTTAAATCAGACCTCTTCAATGGGCACTATTGAATTGTGGTAAAAAATATTTATTTCCATTATTTGCAATCCTGCTTATAAATTTTGGAAGTGAAGAGCATTTCTGTACTATATAAAGATATTAAGGATAAATAGATAGACATTTGTAAGTTACGTAAACTACATAGGTGTAATTATATGTAAATGTAATTCTATGTGAATTTCGGGCAGTTCTGAATGAAGTTGCTATGAAGACTAGACTCGTTGGCTTCAGCAACCATCAGGCTGGGCTCTGCTTGATGCAAACTCATATGTTTGCAGATTTCTGTGCTTAAGTCTTTGCAGAACTTATAAAGATCTCCATTTCATTCCTAAAGACTTCATGTATGTAGAAAAGAGCATGAAAAGTACTAATGCCGTGATTCTAAAGGAGCAAAAGAATTTCAGCAAATCAGATATTTTAGAAACATGCACTACTCATATTTCCAATTACAAAATTAATTTGCTTGAATAGAGGAATCTCAGATTTCTCATGAAGAACAGTCCTGTGCTTAAAAATTATTTAATGGAACTTTTCAACATGCTTACCACTTACAGCACATTATTTCTCAGAAGGCTGCCTATATGCACACACACTCAACTTCATGTACCACAGAATGACAGAAGCACCAAGGTTGGAAATAACCTACAAGATCATCCAGTCCAACCATCCACCTATCACCGATAGTTCTCACTAAACCATATCCCTCAACACAATGTCCAAACGTTCCTTGAATGCCTCCAGGATCAATGACTCCACCATCTCCCTGGGCAGCCCATTCCACTGCCTGACCACTCTTTCAGAGAAATAGTATTTTCTAATGTCGAGCCTAAATCTCCTGAAAGATGAGAAGGGCCCCATAAGTGAAAGTAAAAAGGCAAGAAGGCTTCACAGTGACTGAGAATAAGGGGGTGACGAGGAATAGTTAGAGAGAGGTTTATAGAAGCAAGAAAGTAGAGCTTGTTAGAAAATAAGGGATGGCAGACACTGGGTCTGGGGTAGTGAGAAGGATGAAGGCTATAAAGATAAGGGTTTGAGAACAGCCTGAGGGCATTTGGCATGGAGGTGATTAGGTGTCCACAGGGCAAGAAGAAACTGGTTTGGGGGGATGTCCCCCCGAAACGTCAGAAGTTTACAGCAAGAAGGGTCAGAAGCCTTCATGAGGAAGACAACAAATCATCCCACAACCCACTACACACGCGCTACTACAAGTCTGCATGCTAATGAACTCTCGGGGGTATAATGAATATGTATCCAAGTTCCAAGAAAACTATTGATTATGTATTAGTTTGGCCTATATCTGTGGCATGATTTTTCCTGACAGTGTGCAAGTTAGGAGGAACGGTCCCCTTGCACCCGGTGTCTGTGCAGCACTGATTAAAACATATTTGCTTTTATAACTGCTTTGTGGTTATAGAGTTTGATTCTGTACGTCACTGCCCTGGTGCAGCTTGAAGCCATTCCCTCTAGTTCTATCACCAGTTACACAAGAGAAGAGGCCAACCCCCAGCTCACTACAACATCCCTTCAGGTAGTTATAGAGAGCAGTAAGGTCTCCCCTGAGCCTCCTCTTCTCCAGACTGAACAATCCCAGCTCCTTCAGCTGCTCCTCATAAGGCCTGTGCTCCAGACCCCTCATCAGCTTTGTCACCCTTTGTTGAACCTGCTCCAAGGCCTCAATGTCTTTGCTGCAGTGAGGGGCCCAAAACTGGACACAGTACTTGAGGTGCAGCCTCACCAGAGCTGAGTACAGGGGGACAATCACTTCCCTGTTCCTGTTGGCAACACTGGTTCTGATGCAAGCCAGGATGCCCTTGGCCTTCTTGGCCACCCGGGCACACTGCTGGCTCATGTTCAGGCCAGCATCAATCAATACCCCCAGGTCCATTTCCTCTACGCAGTCTTCCAGCCACTCTGCCCCAAGCCTGTAGCGTTGCCTGGGGTTGTTGCGGCCAAAGTGCAGGACCCGGCATTTGGTCTTGTTAAACCTCATCCCATTGGCTTTAACCCAGCTATCCAGCCTGTCCAGATCAGACAGATGTAAATAGTGATTTTCAGTATTTTCACATGTAAATACTGATTTTAAGACAGCAAGTCTCTTAGTGTGAATCCTTCCCGTGTTACACACAAAATGTTAAAGTACAATGCAACTTAAATGTAGAGTCAATATTTTTTAACTGAATTAAAATCCTAAACTAAAAATATATAAATCAGCAATTACTAATACAGTTACAATAACAGTATTTATAGCCCAAATTAATGCTGAAAAACTTCCTTAATATTTTAAAAACAGTTATGAAAGAAAAGATATCTGTATCTATCCTTTCTAAAATCCCTCTATGATCTTAGGCTGAGAATACTGGTATTTCTGAAGCGCAGAGCTGGTGGGGTATCAGCATCCCAAATTGACTTCAAGGGCTATAGTTAATATAAAGACTACCTGTATTTGTAAAAGCTGAAAAGCTAAACTCAGCTTAGGCCAAGGCATATTCAGACAAATTCTATGACCTTACACTCTCAGATGAGTCCAAAGCCTGTGATGGTTGTTATTAATGGTAAAAAGCAAGATGAACTAAAATAGTGCACAGCAAGCAGGTATTTCTATACCACTATGTCAATAAAATTTTTGGCACAGCAATAAATGATTGCTCTGGTGAGCAACAAATGTACTTGCAAATGGGTAACAGGCTGGATCTTCTTTGGAAACATGTGTAGCACAGGATAGCTGAAGATCTGCAACTCCGTGAGTTGCGTCTCAAAATGTAAAAAGGGGGTGTGACTACTTTTTTTTTTTTTTTTTTTTTTTTTTTTAACCTGGAAAAGATGCAGGCATCTAAATACATGGCTTCCTGCTATGCTTTTTCTCTCTAAAAGGGAATCCAGCAGAATGTACCTGCCAGGCACAGTTCATGCTTATTAAATTATGGTAAAGGCTGAGAGGAAAAAAAAAAAAAAGTAACAGTTAATTAGGTATGTTTTCCTGTTTGGTATAAGTACAGATGGAATTAGTGTTGTTTTGTGCACCTTTGTATCTTCTTGCATTCAGTGAGTAGATTTATATATAACCACCTAGGAAAAAAAGTCTATTTTCTGCCTCCTTGCATAAATAGTAAAACAAGAAGAAGCTATAAAAGCAAATCTTTATTTAATGTAATGCATCTTGCAATTTAGAGATTTTTATCTGTAACATAATCTGTTTTGTTAGAAAAAAGTATAGCAGATGTTCCGTACTAGGCACTATTTCATACTTGATTGTGGTAAACTCACCTCCTCTGCAAGATCTTTAGATGAAAACTGGAGATGCATTAGCTTGAGTCCCAAGAGGGATGAAGGGTGCTGGTATTGCATCTGCTTAGAGGAGATGGTTCTTTTTGTTATATCAGTGTCACTAATAATTTTCACTACTGGAAGTTCAAAAAAACACAGCAGATATTTTCCAAGATCAATTCAAGACTCACAAAAATGTGCAGTTAATGTTTTTTTGTATTTTACAGAAGAAATCTACTGCACTATATTCAACTAACATAAATTTCATTCAGAAGATTTTTTTCTCATACATTCTTTTCAAGGTGTTTATCTTTTTGTTTTTAACCCTAAATTTTGTAGTTTTATGTTCTTTTTAGTAGAATAGAAAAACTCAGCCAATAAACATTTGCTTGAACAATCTTTAAGTTTACTCATTTCTAATCTGAGATAATAAAAAGATGGCCATGTTATATAAAAAAAGAAAAAATCCACAATGCATATAAGTGTCTCATGTTGTGAAGTTTCCCCTAAGATATCATAGAATATGGAAGCACTGTTACTTTCATTTGCACTGTTCTTAGCACTTTTTTGAGAATTTTCTTTTGAGTCATCATTCAACAAAACCTGGGCAGGCTGGAGATTTGGGCAGAGATGAATGTTATTAGGTTCAAAGATGGCAAGTGTGGAGTCCTATACTGGGAAAGGATTAACCACATGTACAGGTTAGGGACTGACCTGTTGGAAATGAGCTCTGTGGAGTTGTATGTCCTGATAGACGACTGGTTGGCCATGAGCCAGCAGAGTGTCCTTGTGGCCAAGAAGTCATGAACATGAGGAAGAACTTCTTTACTGTGAGGGTGACAAAGCACTGGAATTATGTCAACTCTTATGCCGACATTTTAATTTAATGGGAGGGAAAATGTGTAAGGATTTCAGGAACAATCATAAGTTATAGCCTTAAAATTTCTCAC